>BPLQ01000123.1:0-131647 GCA_021605075.1 Caerostris darwini | reverse complement strand
AGGTAGCAGCAAAGAAATAAACACCACTAAATCATATCATATCTAGACAATGTTTTGGAAGGCTTTCATAAGCAGGAAAGGCAATGATTGTTAAAAAACCTAATCTTTAATTTTTATTGAACAAAAATAAGATCTCAATAAGGATCAAAACAATTTTCTTATTGTTTGTAATCGCGCCAATTACTTTGATTTATCATGTATATGTTTACGAATGGAAAGTGACATTCAGAGTATAATTGAGAATATGGTTTCTAAACTTAAAATCTATGCAAATCGTTTACTGTCTTTGAATTTATATAAAATAATTTAAGATTGTTGTTAATTTTGTTTGAGTAAAATGCCAGCAAAAACACTGCGTAAAGACTGGACAGATTTTAATCAGCACAACTCTCCAATAGATACAATAAACTGGCACAGACTCAAAAAAATGTTGAATTTTGTTTTCAACAAATTCGCTACGTGCAAATTGGGGCGATTTTAGCTAGGACGATTCAACATTTTGTAGATGAAATCGGCACAAATTCAAACAATGCATTGAGGCAGGCAGCAGCAAAGGAAGAAACACCCACCAAATCATATTATATCTAGAAAATGTTTTGGAAGACTTTCATAAATAAAAAAGGCAGAGATTATGTTAAAAAAATTAAATAAAAAACCCCTCTAATCTTTAATTTTTGTTGAACAAAAACAAAATCTCAATAAGAATCAAAATAATTTTCTTATTGCTTGTAATCGCGTCAATTGCTTTGAATTACTATGTACATGTTTACGAAGGACGACATTCAGAGTATAATTGATAGTCCTTTTTCTTAACTTAAAAACTATGCAAATCATTTAAGGCCTTTAAATTCATAAAATAATTTAACATTGTTGTTGATTTTGCTTGAGTAAGATGCCATCAAAATCACTGCGTAAAGACTGGAAAGATTTTAATCAGCACAACTCTCCAATAGATACAATAAACTGGCACAAAGTAAAAAAATTGCTGAATTTGTTTTCAGCAAATTCGCTACGTACAAATTTGGGGTGATTTTAGTTAGGACGATTCACCCTGAAATCGGCACAAAGTCAAACACTGCATCGAGGCAGGTAGCAGGAAAGGAAGAAATAGAATAATTGGGCACTTTAGAAGACCCCCTCGAACAGCAGAATGACAGGCAGAATGGTAGAAGCCCTGCAGGAATCATTATCTCAGCGCAAAGGCCAAAAGATTTCACCTTTCGTTTAAGACCCACTCATTTGACGGCGTAATTGCTTCACTCCGTTATGCGTTTATTTCAATTACCATTCTATTTAAGAGGCATCATTAAAAAATGCACTCAACTGAAGAAAAAAGGTTATTCTACGTTGTTGTATAGGCTCATTAACACGACATTTTTTTCTTTCTTTTTCCTTGACAAGAATGAATGTAAATAAGCATTTAGGGTAATTTTGTGCCAGCAATTTAAGTTAAAATGTGAGAATATTAAAAATTTCGGCTTCGAACAAAAAGCTATCAGTAAGGTGTTGAACCGTGAAATACCAATTATAATTTTCCGATTGAATACAGACGTTTTTGATAAAATGATATAGCATAAAATGGAAATGCAATAGGAGATAGGTTAACAATCCGTTAAAAAGCAATGGCGGCTGTCTACAGACAGCCGTCTATATTTCCTCCTATATCTCATTGTTTTTAACTGAGCATCATTTTACCTTACTATTGTGTCCAAAAAGTAAGACCAATTTTCAATTTAAATTTCCCGGTACTTAAGGAATTCCAATTTTTTTTCTTTTTTTTTTTGATTTTTGGCGCTGTCCTGGACATCTGTGTGAAATTTGACGTCAAAATATTCATTAGTGTTTGAGTTACTCTTGGCTTTGTGAGACTCTAAAACTGATTCCGGGATATTTGAAATGTCTGAATTAATTGAGCAAAGAACTTGCATTCAATTTTGTTTGCGGAAACGTATATAAAGTTGCAGAAGGCATTCGGTAACTATTCCTATATCTTATAGTTGTAATTTTGGGCCTCAACCATTTGGGCCTCAGACGCGTCAAATCTCGATTGGTACCGAAAACTCTGAATGCGCCAGCTCACACTGCATTGATTCTTCGTGACCTTTTCGCCAAAAATGAAACCCATATCGTTCCACAGCCACCGTATTCACTCCGTGCGACTTCTGGCTGTTCCTTAAACTCAAAATTCCACTCCGGGGACACCGTTTTGAGTTGATTGAAGAGCTTCAATGCGAATCTCCGCCCGCTTTGAAGGCCATCCCTGCCGATGACTTTTTAGCATGCATTGAGGATTGGAAAAAAAGTTGGCAAAATTGCATTTTGTCCGCAGGGGATTACTTTGAAGGCCATGAAATAAATTTGGAAGAATAAATAAAGAGTTTTTGAAAAAAAAAATAATTGGTCGTACTTTTTGGGCACAGCAATATTGTTTTTAACTGAGCATCATTTTATAGATTGCTTTTATAGAAATTTGATTAATCCATTCTGGAAACCAAAATAAAAGTAAAAAAAAAAAATATTGTAAAACTTCACACTTTCATACTCAATTGCTTTTCTAATTTAGTGTTCGTCCAAAAAGGTGTTTATTATCTGAACATAAAATTTTTTCACGAAAATGTTTCGCGCCCTATTTGTTCGGTAATCATTCACCACTGTTTCATTTATGTATTTTACTTCAAATTCTTCCTGACATTAATCATTCTTGAACTTTAATTACTTTTTCCTAAATAAGTTTGATAATAACCTAAAATAAAAGTATAACATACTGATTTCATAGATATTTCGTTCTAGCTAAATATTTTATTACAGCAACATTTGTTAAATCACGAATGTCGCGAAACACAAACTATGCAATGTACTGAAAACATGATATAACAGACTATTTTCTTCTTTTTCATTGGTGCAATAACCTCATGGTGGGCCAAGGCTGTCTGCCTACTGGTAGGTTCGAAACATGAGATGTTTTCTTTTTTAGGAGGTAGGTTTGTCAAACCTACGCCCAACGCTCTACAATCATATTAGACCGGGACCTTCGGCTTAAAGTGGATTCCAAACCTCTACAAACATTCATGGTCTAGCCAAGATTGGAACCCGAAATCTGTGGCACTGAACGCCAAAGAGAGACTATTTTACCAATCCAGTATTTTTTTTTTTAAAGTTATTTTAATTTTTAAAACTAATAGTTTCGATTTCAGAAACGAAAATGGGAAAGTAAGAGACATATAATTAATTAAGATAATCACACTGTTACATGTTATTAGTGTAAGTACATTAATATTAACATACATGTATAATTTGCACATTATTTTTTACATACATAATATAAATATATAATTTACGTACATTAATATTAAAAGCAAAAACTTTATAATTACAATTTATATGATTCTTTTCTCAAAATAGGCATGCCAGGTATCTTTATGAGCGATATAGAAAGACTATTCTGTCTGTGGTCATTTTGTGCACACTTTAGGCTAATTAGACCGGGGCCTACAGTTTAACGTGGATTCCGAACCATTCCCAAACATCCATGCCACCGCCATGTAACGAAATCTACTTGAGAATCAGAGATTAAAAATATGTAATGGAATTATAAGGTGAAAAAAAGAATAAAAAAAAAAAAAAACCACAAAAAATTCTTCACGAATTTCAATGTATTATGTTTTAACATTATTATTTGTTTGCTTTTATAAAGGCTCAAAAAAGAGCTACTTACATATTTTTATAATAATGCCTTTGTTTCACTTTATCTATTGATGAAATTGTAATAAATACAGCAAATACTAGGAATAATATGGTGTACACGCATCTGCTAATATAATGTTTCTGATCCTCTTTGTATTCATGAAAATATATGTTTATAGTTTTAATTCAACCTTCAATTTTTTTTTCTGCTCACTTTTAAAATAAACGTTTATCTTACTGTAACCTCTAGTTCAGAGTTTTTGTAGCTTTTGTTAACATCATATTAACAGCCATATGATGTATGTGCATTTACTAAGATGATGTCTCCAATCATCTCTTTAATCCATGAACATTTATCTACCTGTTTATAGTTTTAATCTATTTTTCTCTGTCCATTTTTTTAAATAAAAGTTTATCTTAAGTACCTTACTGTAACCTCTAGCTTAGGGTTTATGTAGCTTTTGTTAACATCATATGATTAGTCATATGATGTATGAGCATTTACTAATATGATGTCTCCAATCCTCTCTTTAAGCTACGAATATCTACATGTTTATAGCTTTAATCTATTATATTTCTTTCAGAGCTTTTTTAAAGCGAAAGTTTATTTTAAATAGCTTACTTTAACCACTAGTTAAGATATTTGGTTGCTTTTGGTAACATCATATGATTAGTCATCTGGTGTATGTGCATTTACTAAGATGATGTCTCTAATCGTCTCTTTAATCCACGAATATCTATCTACATATTTATATCTTTAAACTACTATTTTTCTTTGCCAGTTTTTAAAACAAAAGTTTATCTTAAGTACCTTACTTTAACCACTAGTTTAGAGTTTTTGTAGCTTTTGTTAAAATCCTATGATTAGTCATATGATGTATGAGCATTTACTAAGAGGATGTCTCCAATCATCTCTTTAATCCACGAACATCTATTTACCTGTTTATACTTTTAATATTCTATTTCTTCTCTGTCCCTTTTTTTAAACAAAAGTTTATCTTAAGTACCTAACTTTAACCACTAGTTTAGACTTTTGGTTGGTTTCGATAACAATGAAGTAATGTCTCCCCTTTAGTGCTGAGTCTGCGAAACCGGAAACCACGCCCACCAGGGGGGTTAGCATTCCAGACACACAGAGACACAACCCCCTCTTTTACCTGTTCAAAAATGGGAAGACCGCAAATTATTTCTCATCGTTTTCTAGCTCCGGGGGTAGTTACTTTTTCAGAGAAATGTTATTTCTCGGTAAATTGCCTCTAATAGGTCATACACAGAGTGAAAGAAACAAGGCCCACTTATCGACTCACTGTTGTTAAAACATGTGGTGCTGTTTGTGAAAAATTGGACGTTGCACCTGATGTTAACAACTTTTTCTTCGACCTAAGTCGTTACACAAAATCGAAAACAACAATTTCGGTTCTTTTATCTTGTGTTTAGATATTAGAAAGGAAAATATAAGAAGTTGTGTTTTACAACTTTGTTGTAAAACACAAGAAGTTATTATGTATATATATATATATCAAGTTCTGCTATGGAGCTCTTAGTATACACAAAAACGCTTGAATGTCGTTAAATATAGATTAGTAGTTGTTTTTACTATTACAACTTATAATAATAATAAATCTTAATACTCTTATTGATTATTCTTGAGACTACTACTATTGATAATAATAATATTAATAATAACTGTATAATGATACGTTTTTATACTTATAAACTTTGAAAAAAAAAATGTTCTAAATAATTTATCTCAAGGAATAAGATCATATTATGTAATTTTGAAAAATATATAAATAAATGTTAATTTTTAAAATTATAAATCTCAAAATTGACATGTTGAGCTATATTGGTATTAGCTTTAGAAATTTGGAAAATATTATGTTAAAGAAAATATAAATTATCTTCCAATGAATCAAAATTGTTGAAAATATGTTATAAGAAATATACAATTGTTGAAAATCCGTTATAAGAAATATATAATTGTTGAAAATATGTTATAACAAATATACAATTGTCGAAAATACGTTATAAGAAATATATAATTGTTGAAAATACGTTATATATAATTGTTGAAAATACGTTATATGTAATTGTTAAAAATACGTTAAAAGAATTATATAATTGCTGAAAATACGTTATAAGAAATATACAATTGTCGAAAATACGTTATAAGAAATATGTATATTATCGAAAATACGTTATAAGAAATATGTATATTATTGAAAATACGTTATAAGAAATATATAATTGTTGAAAATAAATACATTATAAGAAATACATAATTGTTGAAAATACATTATAAAAATATATAATTGTTGAAAATAAGTTATAAGAAATATACAATTGTTGAAAATCCGTTATAACGTATTTCGACAATTATATATTTCTTATAAGAAATATATGAATGTTGAAAATACGTTATAAGGAATACGTAATTGTCGAAATACATAAATATATATTAATTGAAAGTTATCTAGCCAAAACGGTCACGTAAAATATTGTTATCAGAATCTCATGGACCACCCTAACTAGTCTAGCCTCCAGACCATGACTACCTGTTTTATCAAGATGTCTCCGCGGAAAAAACCTATTTTCGTGTAAAAATATAAACAGCAAAATCACACAAAAATGATTTAATATTCATAAAATCTCTTTCGTCCTTTTTTATTTCCGTCGAAGAAACGCATATTAAACTGAACCAATAACATTAAAATGTGTCCCCGTCTTTTAATTTATTAAATCCAAAGCAATATAAGAGAGACAACGCCGCGTTTTATGAATTGTAAATCAGTCATCTTAATTCTAGAATGTTAGAACAGCTGCCCTCTTGCACAGATGAGGTCTTTAAATAAAAATGCAGTAAAATAGCTAAAAAGAAACTGTGTTCCCGAATTAAAAAAAAAAAAAAAAGTACAGTCGAAGACGTCAAGAAACGGTCATTAAATTTACCTCGGACGTGTAATAGTTATTACCGTTCTAAATAAAAGTGTTGCTCTACAGGAAATATTGCAATTTTTCTGTATCTGTAATCTGTTTTTTTATTAGTCTGCTGTAGAGAAAGTAATGAAAATTAATCCATAAAAGCCAACTAGTTGAAATAATAGTGCATAAAATGTATCAAGTTCAATTCCCCATTACTTTGGTTGTATTATGATATTAAAAGGCAGATTAAGGACTATTGCAAGACGGATTAAATTCAATAAAAAAAATTATCGTTTTGGAGACCGATTCTTTTTTTATTTGTCTTTTTAATTCTTAATATTATATCGATTGCATTTTTTTCTTTTTATGCTTCATTTTTTTTTTTTTTTTTGTTCAAAAGAAATCATTTCTAGTACAATATACAGGTGTATACCGTATTTCTACAACAGAAAAATTAATAATTTCATAATATTAATATGTTCAAATCAAATTAGAACAGATGTGGCCAACCCGCGGCCCACGGGACGCATCTGGCCTTCCTTGAACATTTTCTCCGGCTAGTGGATTTATCACACTTTTACAAAATATATTTATTTTATAAAGTCCAAAGTAGTGAAAACCAATGTATAAAAAAAAAAATACAAAATTTTTTTAAATACATTCATCTCTTTTTCATGAAAAATGAATCGAGTTCATGTTGAAATCGAGTCAGCCCCAGAATATCTCCAAATGGAACTGGTTGACTTGCAATGCAATATTGAATTAAAAACACATTTTTGAAACATCAGAATCAAAAATAGATTTTTATAACGTTTACGTCACAAAAGAGAAATTTTCCAATTTGAGAAATCTGGCACAAAAAGTTGTTAGCTTTTCTGGTTCAACTTACATCTGCGCATAGTTTTTTTTCTAAAATAAAACTGACTAAACCCAAAACATGTTTAAACATAACGGTAAACTAACCTGCAACACCAATTACGATGTGCAAATACCCAAATGGAGATCAATTTGCAAAAGCTAAGTGAAAGAGTGGGGAAACAAATATCACACTAGTAAAATTAAAATTTTTTTAATGACTGCATTTTTTATCGCATTTATATTTATATATATTTTATATTTCATTTTCAGTGTTATATATTTCTTTACAATATGCGTTTAATATCATTATTATTATATTATTTATGTTATTAACATGTAAGAATAATAGTAAACACAATAATAACTCCTTATGTTTCAATTTTTCACTCTAAAAAATGTCTTTAGTGGGTCTATATCTAATATGGAGATATATAATTTTATATGCGGCCCGCGGAATTAGAATGCATTTCCGAAGTGGTCCGCAAGATCATTTGTGTTGGCCACCCCTGGGTTAGAACAACATGGTTTCCCTTAACCCAATATCAGATTCGAAACAGGTGAAATGTAGCCATACAATGGTATTCTTATAATACTGTTACATTCAAACAAAGTTCAAGAATTGAAAAAAAATCCACCTGTACATAGATTATCTGTTTGATATGAGAATTAGAGAAAATTGACTTGCACATAGATTATCTACTTAATTTGGGTATTAGAGAAATTGGTCTATATGTAGATTATCTACTTATTTCGAGAATTAAGAAGAATTAGAAAATATTTTACAAAAGATTTTTCAATTTAAGATCAAATACCACCTCATTTTTTTTCATTTAAACGTATGTCTTTTTAGATATACATTTAAATGATGTTGTTTTAAAATGTTTCAAAATTTTAAATTGATTTTGTTCGTAGAATATTTAATATATTTATCATCAGTGCTTTGCACTAAAATTATTACTTCGAAAAATTATAGTTTCCGAAAAGACAATTGCAAATTCGGTGTAGTTACCTGTAATTGTTCTCACAGAAAGAACTACTACCTGGTCATTATTCTAAAACAGAAGGATGACAAGTTGGACTTATCATTACAAGATCTTTAAACTTAATTGGCTCATTAACACATACTAGGACACATAGGAAAAAAACATTTTCTTCGCTTATTTTTTTATATATAAATCTACTTTATCTGTATAAAAATCAAGAAAATTCTTGATCTCCAAGGTCGAATTTATTAAGGCAATGTCACCGTGACACTGAGTTAGTTATTTGCGAATCATTTCACTTTTATTTCCACTTTATCAAATTGTTTAATATCTGCTATCAAAACTATTAAAATTCCACTGTTTTAGATTAGGAATTTTTTTAAAGGAATGAATTCCATTTTAATTTGATTTTATGTTTAAAAGATATGAGGAATTTGTATAACATTTAAATCAATTCTATCACAATCATGACTGTTTTTAAATACCGTAAATTCCAAGTAATATTCAATCCGATTGGTTTCTATTCATAATTTTTTTTATATTCATCCATTGCTTTTAAAAACGTATTTCTTTTTTACTCAATACTTTTTTCCTAATACAGCTGGCAAACACTTAGACAATTGTCTTGGATGCCTTAAGGCAAGCGCTGCACCGACATTACTCACTAAGCTCTATTCAGGAGGTGCGTGTAGCTTGAAGATAAGCTACGGACGCGGTGTAACACTACCCCCACAACACTCTACAATCCTGTTAGATCGGAACCTATGGTTTAAAGTTGATTCCGAACCCCTACAAACATCAATGGCCCCGCCTTTACTCGAACCCGAAACCTGTGGTGCGGAGCTCCAGAGCGCTAGCTATTCGGTCATTCAGGTCCTTTTACTCAATACACGATTAACTTTTCAACACAATATTTCTTTTTCCAATAAATCTAATTTCTAAATATATGTTACAGCGGGCACGTCCTTTTTAATGTAATGTTTTTCAATTTCCGAAAGAATTTGTACAAAAATTATACCATGACATTTTAAAATATTTGTTTAGTTTTTAATTTTTAGTAATAATTTTCTTGTTGATAACACTTTATATTTGATTAAGCAAGGGAAACATATTTAGTTCGCTAGTTTTTATTTCTTCTTCCGGCAATTTCGAATTTTGTAGAACTTTTAACATTGAGCATTAATTAGACAAAAAGTTAGCATGTATTTAATCAAGTAAATGGAATAAATTATTATTTGCTATAAAATGCATCCACTTACTTTTGAGTTTTATTTTGTAAATGCCAAAATTTGTAGAATTCAGGAGAAAAACATTAATTATATTAATGCAAGTGGTCTAGTATAAGAATATATTCACTAAATTAGACAAAAATGCAATCATTCATTAATTAGACAAATATATAGTATGTATTTAATCAAATAAATGGAATAAATTATTTGCTATAAAAGGCATCCACTTACTTTTGAATTTTGTTTGGTTGATTTTACACTGTCTTGCTCTGCATTAATTATTTACTTTAAAAAATTGCTGTCATTGTAACGAGTATTATAAATAACCAAAACCTTACCTATTTAATTATTCAATTACGACTGACTTCCATCTTATTAAGATGGTCTGATCAATTCCATACTTTTAGTTCCGAACCTAACTTTTTTTTATAATTAAACTTGCTGAGATTTTTGTAATGAATGACATAAACAGATCCCCGCAGCTTTCCAACAACAACAAAAAACACGCCAAAAACGGCATCTAAGTTTAAAAATAACATTTAAGTCAATAGTTTTAAAAACTCACGTATTTAATTATTCAATTATGACTGACTTCTATCTTATTAAGATGGACTGATCAATTCCATACTTTTAGTTATGAACCTATCTTACCATTACATTAATTATGTTGTTTTAAAATGTTTCATAATTTTAAATTAATTTTGTTCATAGAATATTTAGTAGATTTATCACTAGTGCCTTACGCAATAATTATTACTTTAAAAAATTAATAGTTTCCGAAAATACAATTGCAAATTCTGTGTAGTTACCCATAATTGTCCTCACAAAAAGAATTGCTACCTGGTCACTATTCTAAAAAAGAAGGATGACAATCTAAGTTGGACTTATCATCATAAGATCTTTAAACTTAGTGCATGAACACATACTAGGACACAGATGATCCCGACCTAGAAAGTAAAATCTTTTCTTCGCTTACACATATATATATATATACTTTATCTGTGTAAAAATCAAGAAAAATTCTTGATCTTCAAGGTGAAATTCATTCAGACAATGTCACCGTGACATTGAGTTAAATAGTTACGATCATTTCACTTTTATTTCCACTTTATCAAATTGGTTAATAACTGCTTTTAAAACTATTTAAATCACATCATTCCACTATTGTAGCTTAGGAATTTTTTAATAGAACAAAATCCATTATAATTTGATTTTATATTTAAAAGATACGAGGAATTTGTATGACATCTGAAGCAATGATCTCAATCACGACTTTTTTTAAATACCGTAAATTCCAAGTAATATTCAGTTCGGTTTATTTCTATACACAATTTTATGTCCACAACTATGGTCTGATCAATTCTATATTTTTAGTTCCGAACCTATCTAACTTTTCTTTACCATTACACTTATCAAGCTTTTGTAATAAATGACACATAAACACATCTCCCCAGCTTTCCAACAACAACAACAAACAAAAAAAAAAATTCGCCAAAAACGGTGTCTAAGTTTAAAAATAACATTTAAGTCAATAGTTTTAAAAAACCTTGCGTATTTAATTATTCAATTACGATTGATTTCTATCTTATTAAGATCTGGCTTCTGTCTTGATCAATTCCATACTTTTAGCTCCGAAGCTATCTTAACTTTTCTTTACCATTACACATACCGAGCTTTTTGTAATTAATGACAACTAAACAAGTCCCACAGCTTTCCAACAACAACAAAAAAGTCGCCAAGAAGGGGCAAAGTTTAAAAATAACATTCAAGTCAATAGTTTTAAAAAAACCTTACGCATTTAATTATTCAATTACGACTGGCTTCCATCTTATTAAGATGGTCTGATCAATTCCATACTTTTAGTTCTGAAGCTACCTCATGGTGAAGAACTTAAATAAATGGTAAATGAACTTATCTAATTTTAAAGAATTTTTCTTTACGTTTTCCGTTTGTTTGTAATGAATGACACATAAACATATCCCCGCAACTTTCCAACAAAACAAAAGAATAAAAAAAATCGCCAAAAAACGGCATGCAATTTTAAAAATAACATTTAAGTCAATAGTTCCTAAATGACCTTCCCCTGAGTCAACTTTGACCCCGATTTCTCTTTTGTGAAAGCACTATTTAACTGCCAGTACCTTTTTTTTTTCCATGAAGCAAATTACACTCATCTACGTTAAAACAACGCTCTTTTAAAAGAAGGCGTCTATTTTTTTCTTTCTTTCTTGAAGAAGAGGAGAACTACTAAATAGCTGTCTTGCAAGAAGTAACAAATTAAAAGGATGGTACCGTTTTAACAACTGCTGTGTTGCTGACACTTCTAGATTTGCGGACGCGATGTTATTAAGTGTTGGCAAGGAACTCTTGGCGTAGATTTATGTTTCGGGCCGCAGAGACATGGGTTTGCAGAGACGCCGTAGGCTCCGAACTCTTTAGGCGAAATTACACTCAATTACAGACGGTGGAACTAAAAGATAGTTATCTTTTACTGGTTTTTGTTCGATTGTTTCGGAGGGGACTGGCTAATTTCTTCGAATGTTTTTTAAACGACGGTCATTTATTTGGTTTTAAATAATATCATACATTTAAGCTGTAGTTAGTGATGGAATGCAGGTGATAAATAGTATATATTCTTACAGACACCGTTATTTTATTATTTGTAACCATTTACACAAAATTAGCATGATATATTTTAAATTTATTTCTCTGACAATATATATAGTTAAAATATTAAAATAATAGTTGGATAGCTGTATAGTGGTGGCCGCTTTGCTTGTTACTAAGAGTTAGTTAGTATTTAGAAATCTTAAAAAGTTGATCTCCGTTTCATTCAGCGGCTTGGGGGCTAAGTGGCTAGTGCTCTAGCCTTTGGTATCACATGCTTCAGGTGCGAATCCTGGCGGTGGCATGGATGTTTGTCAGTGGTTCGGAATCCATTTTAAATTGTAGGTCCCGGTCTGTTCAGTCCTCGTGTCCACGAAATGACCGAAGAGCGACAAACCAAATCTTGTCATTTAATTAATGTCATGTATGTGAAGATTAGCATGCAATTTAAAACTATATTTTACTGTTTTTAGGTTGGCTACATGAGAATTTTTTACCCCCACACACACACAGAATATGCAATGATATACTGAAATGGCTGGAAGATTTCATGAGCCAAATGTTAAATAAAATCCTATTCAGTATTTTAACCGAAAATAAAGAATAATAATATAATAAATATTACAACTGTTAGCTTATGTATTATGTTATAAATATAGATTATTGTATTTACTTGCATAAATACAGTAATACAGTAAAGCATACTGTAAATACAGTAATACAGTAAAGCATATGGATTTTTTTAAAATTTATCTGGAAATAGAGTGCTTTTTTTCTCAATTTTTGATTTTCATTGATGGAAAATTTTTCTTAAGTTCTATTTACTCAAGCTCTTTCTTACATTTAAAATGAAAAAAAAAAAAATTTTTTTTCATTTTATGTATAATTTTTCATTTCATGTATAATTTTTTCATTTTTATGTATTTCATTTTTAATGTATAATTTAAATAAAATAGTATAAAAAGACATATTTTTCAATAAGTGCATAAAACAGTGAGTTAAGGCGGCAGTTTATTTTAAAATAAACAATTCACATAGCGATTTTTTTTTCAAAGCATGCTTCGCACTTGAATTACCATTTTTTAACACTTTATCCACTCCGTTTCCTCTTTTAACCCCGCAATTCAAACGAAACGAGAGGGTGGAGGAAACAAAATGCCCCTCGCAACGAAATCCGACCCTCCCCATCTTTTAGATCAGTCAATTAGATAAAACGCTAAACCCGCGTATTTATACACGCAGTGGATAGATCATATTCAAACGAACCGGCGAGGCGATTAATTACTGGAGGGGAGGTTTGCTCAGTTCCCCTCCAAACCAAACAGTGGATCCTGTGTGTCGCGTGTGTGCTAATATTCCCCCTAATTGCTGTTTAATAGACCGGCCACTATTTCAGTTATTTCGCTTTTTAAACATTCTGGTATATTTATCTCGACGTTTTTATCAGGCAGTGACATCTCGCGAACAGTTTGCCAGTTCGTATCCGGTTTGAGGGAAAGTGGCGTGGCTTTTCACGGTTTTTTTTTTTATACAATGGGAATCGTCACGTTTTTGCCATTTGTAATTTGTCAAGTGTGTTTACCATTGTGATTGCGGAAAGCTACTTTTTCACTGTTCTAATATATAATAAAGAATGTGATGGTGTATTTTTTTTAACCTAATATATATACTTTATTGCGTTTCCTACAGATTACATAAGAGAATTAAAACAGTATTCTAATTAAGATATAGGAAATCACAAGCGTCATTAAACTCTATCTAACCATCTAACTGACATATATCGCCAATCAAATAGGTAATATTTTTAAGAAAGAAAACCATTAATCTTGTTACAAATCAAAATAGTAAAGGCAATAGTAATAAAACTTATTATATAATTATGAAATTAATCATTAGAAATTTCATAATTACTTAAAAACTGTAATTTATTTCAAATTTATTGGATGACCTACTATTAGTAAATATAACAAATACTACTGTGTCCAAAAAAATAAGACCATTCTTCAATTTAAAATTCCCGCGGCTTATGAAATTTCAATTTTTAAAAAAAAAAATTTTTTTAGGTTGCTGGCACTATCCTTGACATTTCTGTGAAATTTGACGTCAAAATATTCATTAGTGTTTGAGTTACGTTTGGCTTTGCGAGACGCTAAAACTGATTCCAGAGATTGTTGAAATGTTTGAATTAATTGAGCAAAGAATTTGCATTCAATTTTGTTTGCGGAAACGTATAGAATGTTGCAGAAGGCATTCTGTGAGCATTCCTATAACTGAAAGAAATGTTTACAAGTGGCATAAACAGTTCAAAGAAGACAGAGAACGCGTTGAAGACGAAGAGCGCCATGAACCTCAACCGACGAAGCTCACGTCAAAAAAATTAAAGATTTGGTGCTTGCAAAACGTCGATTTACAATTAGAGACTTTCCTGATGATGTTGGAATTTCAAAAGGATCAGTCAATTTCATTTTGGGCCTCAAACGATCATTAGAGAGTTTTTGCATACCGTATTTTGGACGTCCGTTAGCTTTTTCTCTCTAGCGGGCATGCTCATAGGAAACATTATTACAGATACGCATGCGCAATTTCCTATGAGCATGCGCGCTAGGGAGAAAAAGCTAACGGACGTCCAAAATACGGTATGCAAAAAATCTCTAATATCGAATATCCAAGATCAGTTTTGATATTCTATGCTAAAGTAAACTTAGAATTGAAAGATTTCCATATGACTAATTATGAAATGTCCTAACAGGCGACTTTTAGTTGTGGATATATCTCAACATCTATATTGGTAGAGTCCTGTACTTCACAACCTTAAACAACAATTTAGCATGAGCTATGGTGAGCAATCGTACGGGCATGTGCTGTCGAGCTGTGTGAAAGATTTTCACAGAATGTAATTCTTATTTCATCAGAACGGTGGTGCATTAATATTAATGATGGAATCCTATGCGAACTATTTTATAATGCTGTGTTACATGATGTCCAAAGGATGATTCCTCAAAGTCCATGCTAAATTTTCCTGAAAGTCAAATTCAATAATTCACACAAAGGGAAATTTTGAATTGAAATATATCCACTGTGGCGATATCTCGACGTGTATCTGGGGGGTTGCTTTAAAGAACAATTTTTGCATGAGCTCTGATGAGCAATCCTACTGGTCTGTTCTGGCGAGCTGTACGAAAGGTTTTTCATAGATTTTAATTCTTTCTTCATCAGAACGATGGTGCATTAATATTAATGATGGAATCGTATGCGAACCCTTTTACTGTGTTATATGGTGTCCAAAGGATTGTCCCTCACAGTCCATGCTAAATTTTCCTGAAAATCAAATTCAATAATTCTTACAAAATGAAGCTTATTCAATTACTTCTATTAGCTCTCTCTATATATATCTTGTTCAAATTTTCAATCGTTCATAGAATACTTTCTATTCATCCACTCAAGTTCAAATACATTTTTTTTTACTTGCAGTGGATGACACTGAATGGTAATACAGTTTTTTCAAATATTAATTCGTTAATTAAATTTAATTAATTAATTTTAGTTTTTTTTTAGATTTAAGTTGCATGTATCTACCAATAGATGGCGCCAGATAAATTTAAAAAAAAGGAATGAAAATTATTTATAAAGGACTTCCTGCAATATAGTGAATAAAAAGTAGGAACTGACTTAAAATTTTTTTTTTATATTACTTGTTATGAACTACACCAATATGAGAGTTTTAACTGTGGGATATCTCGACGTGTATCTGGGTACTGTCCTGAATACCCTTAAAGAACAATTTAGCATGGGCTATAATAAACAGTTTTTTTGGACATGTGATGTTGAGTTACATGAAATAGTTTGAACAGGATGAAATTTTTGGTTCACCAGAATGAGTACATTGGACTTAAATTTTAATGTATCCAAAATCATGTAATTTAATGTATCAATGTCATATGGTAATTCATCGGCATATCCATTATGAGTTTTTAAGCATATAAGCGCCATATTTTCACTTATCGACAGTTTTTGGAACTATTTTGCTTTTGCAAAATCATGCGTGTCGCGACTTGATTAGTCTTCGCATTAATATTTTTATTTTGGCTGTTAGAATCAGATTCAGATGGATCTGAGTAGTCATGGCCAGCCTGTATATTACGTTCGAAATAAATTAGATCTTTATAACTATTGAATCATATCGAAAGATTTCTCAAAATGTTGCTGTAATTTGTTTGAAAGGACCATTATTTTTCGCTATCTCTTTCATTTAAATGAATCTGCCTAGCAATTCCATTTTAATGTCGACTCATAATAATCGTAATTAATCTTATCTTCCTTAGTTATTAGAAAGCAAATTTTGCTGATTAGCATCTTTTTCCACTTATAACCAATGACACTCAAATTATTTGAAACAGATATCTTTTATAATTTGCATAACATAATGGTTAAAGATCACTGCTTTTGTTTTGCTTCCTCAATTATTGTAGAAAAATGTTTTTTTTAATGTCTCATATTCTGTAATTAGCTAGATAAACGGATGATTTACTTATATTAGTAAGCAAAAAATTAGTTTCATTCATAATTACATAAAATTAATTAAATTGATCATTATTATAAATCTGCAGACTTTTCAGATTCCAATAGTTAAGAATACAGTTTATCAGATTTTTTTTTGAAAAAAGACTTTGCAAGAAATATAATTAGTATCCAGTAATTTTTATAGCACATTTAATGAAAATACAGATTTTTGTTGTAAACAGTTTCGTAACAATTATAGAGGTTTCATTTTATGACTTTGTATTTCTTTATTTTTGATAAACTTCATATGTTGTAACCTGCCATACATTATTAAACATTATTTTGTAAATAATGTTTAGCAAGTCTCAAACTATGTTACGTGAAACATTAATGTCGAATTAAATATATATGGTATTCTGGTAAATGTTTCCTTGTATGTTTTTATGTTTTTTTTTTTTAATTATGTACTTAAAATTTCAAATTGAACTATATAAAAAAAATATTGCGTTATAAATGTGTATAAGAAAACAGACATTAAATAAGCTGCAATAGAAAACTACTGCCATAACTATCAATTCATGCTTTATTTCCAAATTGCAACAATATATTGGTCCCAAGCAGGATTTCTTATTATAGTGCAACAAATTCAAAATGCAAAACTGACTGAACTCTGCACAACATATAAGAATTCAGTTTTCTTTCAAAATACCTGTCATTTGACCTTCGCAGTATTAGACAATTCATCTTTAATACCTCAAAACAGTTTTATGACTCTATTCCTTTTACTGATAATTCTGTTCATAGATCCGTTCCAATTTTTGACATAACTCTATTTGAAAATAGAAAGTGTCCTGACATTATTCTCAATATCCTCAGTTAGTGTTCCCTCCCACTTTTTGAAGTATCACAGAGCAAGCTTCCTTGGCAACCTCCTTTTGAAATTTTTATATTAATATTAATAAAAAAAAATAAGACATAATAATTCAATGTGCATAGATCAAAGGCAAAATGCTTTCAATAATCAAGGGCAATGAGCGTGCGGCTGCTCTACAGTAAAGAGCATCCGTTCATCCTTCAATTGATCAATGTACCTACCATTAAAAAAATTTTCAATTCAAAGACGCTGAAATACCAAAGTCACAAACAACGCTATTGCATATTTATTGTTATTAATTTTGTTTATTATTTTCATGAATTCTGCTTGGTATAACTTAAGTTTGGAAATAAATGTGTATTCTGTTTTTTTCTCGTTTACTTATTTATGCTATTTATTATTAAATTTGAAAAATCTGAAATTGTATTTTTATTATAAACAACTAAAATGTTTCATTAAACATTTAGGATTTATAAAGTGATCCATCCTCCAATATATAGAGGAATACTGTTTTATTAAAATGTTATTCAGTATTAAGGCTGACATTTATAATTTCGCCATTTTTTTAAAAATATAACGAATATCACTTTTTCGACAATTGCGGATTTGATAAATACATTTTATGGAAGACTTTAAGATATTTTCTTAAGTCTTTTATTAGTGTACATAAAATTTTATAAAGTAGGTATTAAAAATTTCTCATAATTTTTCACAGTGCCCATTATAAGTCTAATGTTTTGGATAATATCTAATATGTACTATGTAATAAATAGTTTGTTAAAAACATTTTTACATAAATTGAACCGATGATTAAAATTTTTCAAATGCAAGTCATTATTTTAAACGTGCACGTAAAAAAACGGATTTCTCATATTCCAAATCTACATTTATCTGTTATTACTTTATTTAAATAGTTAACCTTGTAAAAATGATGAGAATATTTTTTATTACAATTAAATTCAATAAGGAAAAGCATTCACCACATAAACGCAGTAATTATTTAAACCATTTTCAGCTAAAAAGTGGCAATTAAAAAGATAAAAACATTTTATGCATCTTTTATTGTTTATATTAAACTCATAATGGATATTTTTCTTCTACAATATTGAATCGCTTAATTTTTTAATATATTATTTCATGTCAGTAATTTCATTTGGATTCTTTGGAATAAAAGGTATAAAACGGTTTTAGGCTTATGATAATTTCATTATGGACAATTTATTGAATTATATTAATTCCAATCATTGAAACCAACTTTCTTTCATCATTGTCCATATTTTTTTTTTCTCTGTGTATCTCATTCAAATATTTTTATTTCAATATATGTGTTAAAGTTATTTAAATTATCATTCAGCTTTATCAGAATTATTGTATCAATAATGATTAGTGTTAAAGCGACTGTACTGATTTCAGAAAGATGCTGCAGTCTGATGGCCATTTGGCTAGAGCTCTGGTCTTTGGTATCACAAATTTCAGGTTCGAATGTTGGTGATGGTGTAGACGTTTGTGAGTGGTTCGGAATCCATGTTAAACTGTAGGTTCCAGTCTAATTAGCCCAAAGTGTGCATAAAGTAACCGTAGAATGACAAAACAAACCATTCAAGATGCTCGCCTTTATCGATGAAGACAATGTTGTCATTGAACAATGAAGAGATTTATCAATTTTTAGCAAAGAAAACTAATATATGGCAACAATATGTTAGACTGCGTATCAAAATTTATTCCAGTTAGTTCTGGTTAAACATTGAATCAGTTTTCTTTGGGTGTGATATATTATTTTCATTACTGAGCAGAGTGATATTTGCATTGATTTTCTAAATTTAAAGATACACTGTTTGAAATTCGGCGTGTAAAATTGTATCGAAAGTTTGCACTTTTTTACTCAGAGGATATATATTATAAATCTGTTCATCAAAGAATTGCATTACACATGGATATGATAAATCTGTTCATCAAAGTATTGCAGTATTACATTGTGTTCGTTCAAGTAGGTTTCTTTCCAAATGCTGGTACTAGATTGAATATTTGCTTCAATTTATGCTAACACATTGAATAGTCACTAGTGGTGCATATTACGTGAAGCTATGTCTGCTTCTTGTCGTCTGTATCAGTAAACAATGACCCCAAGTTAAATACCTGACATCAACTAACAAAAAAGCATTTATAAAATGAAAGACAAACAGGCCATATAAAAATAAACAACAACAAAAAAAGACATATCAGGCAAATGAATAATTCACATAACCCTACATCACTAAAACTTCACATCCTTATTTTTAAGAGCAGTCATCACATTGCGGTTCCCCTGTTCATCATGTTAACTTAAACGGGGAGATAATTAACAGAGAGCCCACATCTCTCTCGACAGCCAAGAGGGATCTCAAGATCGTCTTCTCGGAGATGAACAGGTGCGGTTTATCAAGATCTTCATCTCCCAAAACAAACAAAGGCACTCTGATACAGGTTTCGTTGATTTCCCCATCCCCAATTCCTCCTTTACGACGTCACTTCCTGTTAAATGAGACCCAAAGAGGATGTCCCGGAGATGGGAGAAGTTATCAGAAACTTCAATCTTGCCAGGGATCACATTAAAGACGAATTTTTTAGGGGAAACTTTTTGAAAGCAAAGAAATGACTGGATCATCTTCATTGAAGAAGGCATTTAAGGAAACAAAACCACATTTAGTGCTTTGTTTTTATTTTAAATCCCAGTTAATGTGCGAATGGATTTGTAATAGTACTGTTGGTACATTTTAGCAAAACATGTTTTGAAAAAATTTAATAAATGTATATTTCATTTGTTAAAGTAAAAAGAAACAGAATATTTGCATAAGTGATTTAATGTTCACTTGCAAGTGAGCAGATGCTTTCAACAACGAAAGTTAATAGATCTCATTATCATTTAATCAACGTCGTCGATCATTATTATTAAAGCTTGTGTTTGCTTGCAGAGAGGGATAGAGAGGAAGAGAGGGTGAAATCTACAATCATAAGAAAAGAAAAGAAAAAAACCAATAAACAGAATTAGAGTGGGTTCGAACTTATCAAGGATCAAGCTAATGGACACGAGATTTTTATAAACGAATACTAACTATAATTATAGTTAATATTCGCTTAGAAAAATCTCGTGTCAAGTCAGATCTATAAAAATATAAAATTACAAAAATCAGATATATTGATTTAGGCACACTGTGAGCAGTAGAAAAATTAATATCATGAAATATACACATATTATATAAAAATAAAATCTGAAAGAAAAATCTAAAATAGAAAGTCTTAAGCAGGCTGTCTGTTTTCGTAGTCTGATTTGCATGCGTCAAATTCAGCATTTATATATATATAGTCTGATTTGTATATATATATCATATATATATATATATATATATATAATTAGTATAAATTCTTAAACCAATCATCATCAGCGATCAACAATTAAGTATCAAGAGTATGCCAAAAAGAATCAAGGACTTAAACATGGTGAAAAACTGTCAAAATAACTATTAAAAAAAGAATACCGAGAAAGAATAATTACTGTGTTTAACATTTAAATTTTTTATTATTCATAATAATATACACTTAGATACCATTTCACAAACTAAGATAATGAAAAAGGCACTTCATTTAATAAATATTCTTACAATGTGTGGTGCTGTTTAATAATTTGTTCAGGGATATAATATTTTTAAGCAGACTTAAAATCGCCCACGCATGTCATGAGACGAAGAAAAAGTCCGATAAGACCAGCGACTTTATCTTGATTGTGGGACTTCTTTTTTTCCCCGTAAGAGAAGTGCGCGATGTAACGAAGGTCTACTATATCATGAAGAATTTTCAAAAAGTAGCTACAAAACTATTTCTCAAACGAATTATTATTATGTTTATATAGGATGCATCGTCCTGCCATACCACTTATACTGTAAAAGATTTTTCAGCTTGGCTTGGAAATTCGCTGATATCAACCCAATTGAGATTGTATGGTTATTATATGATAGAGCAAGTTGGTATGGTTATTATATGATAGAGCAAGTTGGTATGGTTATTATATGATTATATAATTAACCATAAACGCAAGTTAATTGAAAGAATTATTTACATTTGCAATCATCATCAGCGATCAATAATAAGTACCAATAGCATGCCAAAAAGTGTCAAAGATTTATTTTGGTGAAAGACTGTCGCAATAGATATTAAAAAAAGAATACCGAGAAAGAATAATTACTGTGTTTAACATTTAAAATTTTTTATTATTCATAATAACGTACTTAGATACCATTTCACAAACTAAGATAATGAAAAAGGCACTTCATTTAATAAATATTCTTACAATGTGTGGTGCTGTTTACTAATTTGTTCAGGGATATAATATTTTTAAGCAGAAAAGTAGAATCAAAGACTTAAAATCGCCCACGCATGTCATGAGACGAAGAAAAAGTCCGATAAGACCAGCGACTTTATCTTGATTGTAGGACTTCTTTTTTTCCCCGTAAGAGAAGTGCGCGATGTAACGAAGGTCTACTATATCATGAAGAATTTTCAAAAAGTAGCTACAAAACTATTTCTCAAACGAATTATTATTTTGTTTATATAGGATGCATCGTCCTGCCATACCACTTATACTGTAAAAGATTTTTCAGCTTGGCTTGGAAATTCGCGGATATCAACCCAAATGAGATTGTATGGTTATTATATGATAGAGCAAGTTGGTATGGTTATTATATGATTATATAATTAACCATAAACGCAAGTTAATTGAAAGAATTATTTACATTTGCAATCATCATCAGCGATCAATAATAAGTACCAATAGCATGCCAAAAAGTGTCAAAGATTTATTTTGGTGAAAGACTGTCGCAATAGATATTAAAAAAAGAATACCGAGAAAGAATAATTACTGTGTTTAACATTTAAATATTTTATTATTCATAATAACGTACTTAGGCAAAATTTCACAAACAAAAATAATGAAAAAGGCACTTCATTTAATAAATATTCTTACAATGTGTGGTGCTGTTTAATAATTTGTTCAGGGATGTAAAATTTTTAAACAGAAAAGTAGAATCAAAGACTTAAAATCGCCCACGCATGTCAGGAGACGAAGAAAATGTCCGATAAGACCGGCGACTTTATCTTGATTGTGGGACTCCTTTTTTTCCCGCGATGTAACGAAGGTCTGTAGTATCGTGAAGATTTTCCAAAAAAGTAGCTACAAAACTATTTCTCAAACGAATTACTCAATTAAGCAAACAGATTTATTAAAAAAAAAAACTCATTATAATTTTTTTAGTTGAGAACTTCTTATTTAATTGCTTGAATAAATTAAGTTTATAGTGTCATTTTCTATCTTTTCCTCCCATTGATGTTTAATTTATTTCGTTTACCAGATAAGCTGCGACTGTCTCGATTGTCCTGCAAAAAAATCCGGGCGTGCGAGCATCCTGCGAACGTATAAATACCTTCAATTAAAGAGATAAAGGAAAAGAATGTTAAGTGGTGAGCAGTTTTTGCAATTCCGTCCAGGAGTTCCATGTTCTGATAGGATTGAAAAATCTACAATGTGACCATGAAAGAAACATTATGCAACGTTAGACATTAAAATAGCCGCAGTTCGCAAGTTTATGCAATATTTAAAGACGATTTATATTCGTCCGTGCGATTTTTTTCAAAGTTTTAAACTTAGCCCGTATTAATCAGCGGAATTTCATTATCTAATCGATAAAAACGACGCTTGTCTGTGTATCGTGACCTAACAAAGCATAGTATGAAGTTAAAACTACAGTTTGAAAGATCGCTCATTGCTTAACGGGCATTTATATTCCAGCCCTAGGGCATTTCTGGTGCTCAACCAAACTTTAAAATCGTATAATTCGCTTTTCCCAATTCAGTATTCATACATTATATCTTTTTTGTTGGCTTCTTAATGTTCCCGATACAGTGAGCGGAATATATCGCTGCTATTTCGAAAGATATCGCCCTGTATTTTATGGCATCGGCAGTGGGTAGTTGGAAATTATGGTATCCTATTTTGGTTTGTCACACTTATCACCTGCTAACGATCCTCTCTGAAATATTTAATCTGGTGAAAAAGCAGTAAATGACATTGACCACAGAAAATACTGGAAAAAGACATCTTTATTTCATTATTTTTTCACACTTCTTAGTAATTCTTCTACGGCTCCTAATTATATAGTTTACTCATTTTTCGATTTTGCTCTATCTATTAAAGCTTTATGTCGTCTGTCAGAAATACAAGGTTACGTAATGGAAAAACACATTGTAGTTTTTTATTATCTCCTGAATGTCATGAATAAAATTAACACAATATAATTTTGTCATTTCGAAAGATATCGCCCTGCATTTTTTGGCATCAGCATTGGCAAGTTGGGAATTACAGAATCATATTGTTAGGCTATCGCACTTATCACTTATTAATAATACTTTCTAAAAATATTTCATCTAAAAATATTTTGGCCATTCAGAAAGATATCGTTTTTGATACACTATTTGATTATTTTTTCTTAGAAATTCTCTTGCAGCTCCTAATTATATAGTTTACTCATTTTTAGTTTTGCGCTATCTATTAAAGCTTTATGTCGTCTGTCAGAAATCCAAGGTTACGTAATGGAAAAACACATTGTAGTTTTTTATTATCTCCTGAATGTCATGAATAAAATTAACACAATATAATTTTGTCATTTCGAAAGATATCGCCCTGCATTTTTTGGCATCAGCATTGGCAAGTTGGGAATTACAGAATCATATTGTTAGGCTATCGCACTTATCACTTATTAATAACACTTTCTAAAAATATTTAATCTAAAAATATTTTTGCCGTTCAGAAAGATATCGCTCTGCTTTTTTTTGACATGAGCAATTGGAAAGTTGAAAATTACAGAATCTTATTATTAGGTTATCGTACTTATCACTTGCTAACGACCCTTTCTGAAATATTTAATCAGGTGAAAAAGTGGTAATACTAAGAAAAACATCTTTATTTCATTATTTTTTTCACGCTTCTTAGTAATTCTCCTACGACTCCTAATTATATAGTTTATTTATTTTTAGGTTTCGCGCTATCTATTAAAGCATTTTATCGTCTGTCAGAAAAGCAAGGTTACGTGCAGGAAAAATGCATTGTAATTTTTTATTAGCTTCTGATGTCGTGAATAAAATTAGCACAAAATAATTTTGTGATTCCGAAAGATATCGCCCAGCATTCTTTGACATAAGCATTGGAAAAATGAAAATGACAGAATCTTATTGTTAGGTTATCGCACTTATCACTTATTAATGATACTTTCTAAAAATATTCATTCTAAAATATTTTTACCATTCCGAAAGATATCGCCCAGCATTTTTTGACATAAGCATTGGAAAGTTGAAAATTATAGAATCTTATTGTTAGGTTATCGCAATAAGAAAAAAAAAATATTTATTCTGGTAAAAAAAAGCGGTAAATGACATTGACCACAGAAAATACTGGAAAAAGACATCTTTATTTCTTTATTTTTTCACACTTCTTAGTAATTCTTCTACGGCTCCTAATTATATGGTTTACTTATTTTTCGGTTTTGCGCTATCTATTAAAGCTTTATGCCGTCTGTCAGAAAACCAAGGTTACGTAAAGGAAAAACACATTACAGTTTTTTATTATCTTCTGAATGTCATGAATAAAATTAACACAATATAATTTTGTCATTTCGAAAGATATCGCCCTGCTTTTTTTGACATGAGCATTGGAAAGTTGAAAATTATAGAATCTTATTGTTAGGTTATCGTACTTATCACTTGCTAACGACCCTCTCTGAAATATTTAATCAGGTGAAAAAATGGTAATACTAAAAAAAACAACTTTATTTCATTATTTTTTTTCACTCTTCTTAGTAATTCTCCTACGACTCCTAATTATATAGTTTACTTATTTTTAGTTTTGCGCTATCTATTAAAGCTTTATGCCGTCTGTCAGAAAACCAAAGTTACGCAAAGGAAAAGTACATTGTAGTTTTTTATTAGCTTCTGAATGTCATGAATAAAATTAACACAATATAATTTTGCCATTCCGAAGCTTTCGCCCTGCATTTTTTTGGCATGAGCTTTGGAAAGTTGGGAATTACAGAATCTTCTTGTTATGTCATCGCACTTATCACTTGTTAATAATTATTTCTAAAAACATTTAATCTGTTAAAAATGGTAAATGTCCTTGTCTAATAAAAGTATTGAAAAAGTCATCTTTTCTTTCATACATGTTTCCACACTCGGTAATTCTCATATGATTTATAACTGTGTATTGTTCTTGATGATATATGACTTTGTATTTTTCTTTCGGTTTTACACTATCAATTAAGTTTCATGGTGTCTGTCAAAAAATAATAATAAGTAAATAAAAAAATAAAAGTTAAAATACATTATATTTTTCTGTTAGCTCCAAAATATCATAACTTTAAACTATAGGTCCCGATCAGTTTAGCCCTCGTGTGCACAAAATGACTGTAGAGAGACAAACCAAACCAAACCAAAATATCATAAATGCAGTTAGTGCCAATGTATTGTTGTCATTTTGGATTTGACATATACTATTTTGGACGATATCAACCTGAATTTTGACATAGCGTTGGGAAGTTAGAGATTTCGGAATCATATGTTTTGTTTCTCACTTACTAGTTTTAATTTATTTACTTTCTAAAAAGTAGTAAAAGTAAGCAAAATGTAATGTTCAGTAAAGGTATTGAAAAAAATACTTTTATTTCTTGATAATTTATCACTTTCAAAGAATTCTTCTCTTTAACGTATTATTGTGTAGTTAACTTTTTTTTTCGGTTTTCCGTTATTTATTAAAGTTTCAAGGGAATCTGTTAGAAAACCCAGGTAAGATATGGATAAAAACCCAGGATATAATAATACACATAATAAGAATTAATTATTTAGTACAGAATGTACAGTACAGATGTAGAGTGATTTAGAATGTACAGTGTTTCAATGTCCCCCTTGCATATAAATTGTATCATATAAATAAATCTATATTTGGTGCCAGAATCTATATAAATCACAAAATTTTATTGTGTTAATCTCTAAAATATATATGTTAATTGATAAAAATCTACGAATGTGAAGAAGACATATTTTTAACTACTATTTCTCTGGATCCTAAAATCATAAATAGAACATAAATCTCTATAACAATATTTCAGATCGAAAAGGGAATATTATATTAATAAGGAAATATCAAATTTTAAATACCAAAAAGATTGTTGCAAAATAATTTTTTCATGTACGCTACTTTGAAGAAAGTGGAAATAATAAAAAAATTTTACTTTTTTAGAGATGAAAAAAAGTATTCGAATAATAAAAAAAAAAAAAAACGCTTGAACACAGAAAAATAATCACTCAGGGATGGTATATATATTTTTAAATACCGCTTTAAAGTACAACATTATATGGCAAGATTTGATTTGTCGCTCTACGGTCATTTTTTCGCCCTTTGGGCTAATTAGACTGGGACTTTTTTAACGGAGAATCCGCAACTACTAACAAAACTTCCATGCAACCGCCATGATTCGAAACTGAAGCCTGTGGTGTCAGACCAGAGCATTAACCAATTGGCCATCAGGCCGCCATTATATGGTAAGGATATTGACTGAAAAGTTACCAGCAAAATCTGTTTCCTAACTTAATTTATACTTCGCAAATTTGAACACTTTTGTTAATGCAATAGATTAAAACAAAAATGAATAAGATATCAAATTGTAGCAGACTCATATTACGTCAGGTATTGAATGATATTTTGTTCTCTTTGCACTTTTTAAAAGATTTTCGTACAAAGTGAGGATATTGCAGCAGGTATACCACAAATTTTATTGAAAAATCGTATTTTTTTCAAACTAGTATAATAAGTATTCACATTTAAATTTTAAAACAAAAACGCGTTTTTATTATTAAACAGAGGAAGCATTTCGCACAAATTATTATCAGAAGTTTTAAAAAATTTTGATCTTGGAATTTTAAAATAGTTTTTTTTTTCTAATGCAGCTGGCAAACACAGACAGCTTGGTCTTAGATGCCTTAAGGCAAGTGCTGCACAGACGTACTCACTTTGTATTACCCAGGGGGCGCGTGTAACTTGAAGATAAGCCTAGGACGCGGAGTAACAATGCCCCCGCAACGCTCTACGATCCTATTAGACCGGGACCTACTTTTTAAAGTGGATTCCGAACCACTACAAACAACCATGGCACCGTCGGGACTCGAACCTGAAACCTGTGGTACCGAGAGCCAGAGCGCTAGCCACTCGACCATTCAGGCCCCCTATTTTAAAATAGTTATCAAAATATTTATAAATATTTAGTTCAAATTTAAGAAGAAAAAAAAAACCTAAGACGAATGAAATTTTAAGTCGTAAAAAGTATTTGTACCAGCAAAAAAGGAAACAAAAAGATAAATTTACTCCAACGATTTACAATTGTTTTAAAAATAAAAGTGTGGAAATTCTTTTAGACGATTTTCAGTATAAATAGTGAAATTAAAAGGCAATTCAGATGCGCGTTTTTGAAGTATGACATTATTGGAAATGGAAAGGAGTCGTTCACCGATTTCTGTTTTACAAAGGAAACGAATTTCGTTAAGAAAGTTAAAAGAAATTTCGATTTTCATTGGTAGACCTTGTTTTACCATACAGTGAATAATTACAGTAATTGGCGTTTTTCAGCGTTATTTCATCAAACACTGAGCCATCAACTTTTACTCTTCGGCTCTTAGCGGCCTGATGGTCAATTGGCTAGCGCTCTGGTTTTTGGTACCACAGATTTCAGGTTTGAATACCAGCAGTGGCATGGGTATTTTTCATTGGTTCGGAATCCACGTTAAACTGTAGGCCCCGGTATAGTTAACCCAAAGTATGCACAAAATGACCGTAGAGAGACAAAGCAAACCTTCTCTTCGAGCCTAACAGCAGGACATTCTAGCTAAAGGATTTATAATGATCTTCATGGTATAGAAATATCAGTTTTCAATTCAATTCCAATAAAACTTCCCTAATTCGGAAACGAAACATATTTGAAAGAAAACAATTCACTTCATTTAATATAATTTATCGTGGCAGCAAGGAAAGCTTGGTCGATTAAAAATGTTTTTTTTTTATATTCTAATGCAGCTGGCAAACACTCAGACAGCTTGGTCATGGATGCCTTAAGGCAAGCGCTGCACAGACGTTACTCACTTTGCATTACCCAGGGGGCGCGTGTAACTTGAAGATAAACCACGGACGCGGAGTAACAAAGCCCCCACAACGCTCTACGATCCTATTAGGACCGGGACCTACGGTTTAAAGGGGATTCCGAACCCCTACAAACATCCATGGCACCGCCGGGTCTCGAACTCGAAACCTGTGGTACAGAGCGCCAGAGCGCTACTCACTCGGCCTTTCAGGCCCTCGATTTAAAATGTTGCTCATTAATAAATACCCATAACGAAAACGTAAGTTAACAGTCCATTCCCTGTTTTAGGTTTAACTACAGTACTGGCCCCACTGGCAAATCCTGAACTGAGAGATTGGTCCCTAGTTCTTACCATCTTCCTTGCGTCCTGATGGCCAATTGGCTAACGTTCTGGCTTTTGGTACCACAAGATTCAGATTCGATTCTTGGCAGTCGCATGGATGTTTGTGAGTGGTTCGGAATCCACGTTAATCTGTTTTTCACGGACTAATTAGCCTAAAGTGTGCACATAATCACCGTAAAGCGACAAACCAAACCAAGCCTTAGCTCTTACGATGAAAGATTGAGGTGATGAAATGAAAGATTGATTGGGGAAGAAAGAAGATTGAGGCTCTTACGATGAAAGATTGATTCAAGATTCATTGTTCTTCAATTGAAACTACCTTTCACTATAGTCATTGTATATTAAGGAATGCTTTAATTGATGTAAAATAAAAAAATTGTATTTAAATTATTTTAATTTATTACCTTGAATTACAATTGGCTATTAGACAAAATAAAGCTTCAAACAAAGTTAATTTTACAACTGTACTATTTATAGATTCGTTTCTAAAATTAAATTGAAATTATTCAGTAGAATTCATAAAATCGCGATTGATATAAATAGACTAATTTAAGAAAAAAATAATTTTATTTCAAAATTTATTTCTCGATTTATCTAAACCATTTGTGCACGACATCCCGTTTTTATATGGAAGTACTTGAATTGAGATATTACAACTTAGAATCTTGCTTGGAAAGAATATTAATTTGTAAATAACTTTATTTTGTTTCGTTGTGGTTTTGCTGATCGCCTGTTTCCGTTGTGGGAATGATTTTATGGCTAGATATCGCGTTATTAGATGCTTGGTATCTATCGAATCCACTTATTTCAAAACACCTCATGCGTGACTTTTATCGCAACAAGTAGTAGTTGGAGACAGATCTCCAATTTGTATTGGGAAAAAAAAGTAGTGAAAGGTCGAATGACTTAGTCTCAACATAGAATTCTAATTGCAACTTTATTACTAAAAGAGAATAAGTCCCGAACAAAATTTAATAAACCGCGACTGATTCAAAGAGCTTTCCTATTTCAAAATTCATTATTTGATTTGTTTAAAACATTTAAACTTGTCACCTTCTTCTTTATTTGGCGGCTTGCTGGCTGAGTGGCTAGCTCTCTGGCGCTCTGTGCTACAGGTTTCGGGTTCGAGTCCCGGTGGTGCCATGGATGTTTGTAGTGATTAGGAATACACTTTAAGCCGTAGGTCCCGGTATCATATGACTGTAAAGCGTTACAGAGCCCAATCAGACATCTCACCCACATTCCCAAACTGTAACGGGGCAACTCAGCTCTAGGCACAGTGATGTAGTGTGGTGTAGTAGTAGTAGACCGTAGAGCGACAAACCCAACCTTGTTTATTTGAAATTATTTTATTCGAAACTTTATAACTAAGAATCTAATTGGAGAAGCGTTAATACAAGAATAACCTTTCTTCTGTTCGTTTTATGAGAAGTTTTGTGGCACGACATTATTTATTTTTGCCTAAATCAGTTTAGAGCCACCAATTTATTGGATACTCTTATTCCCAAACTCTACATACATGCCATTTATCTCGGTTGATAGATGATGTTGTACCTGGGGACAAATCTCTTTGATATTGAACAAGACAGCAAAGGACTGAATGGTCCAGGTTAGAATTTTTTATATATTAAGAGTATCTTTTTAAAGAGTTCTTAATTCCACATTTAATGATGATTACAGCAAAATATTTGTAGATTAGAAAAAGTAATCTCATTTATTCATTGTTTATACATATCGGTTATGTAATTATAATTAAGAATATTAATGCAATTAAAATAAATTAAATGTGGGTCTTTTTTTTCTGTGGCAAGAATGAAATAGCTGTTCAATTAGAAGTATTTGTAATTTATTAAGTAATAATTTATAGCTTGAATGTATTATAATATGATATAGTTCGAAATATTATAAGATGAGATCATCATGTTTTTTTACTCGGAACTTAAAAAGGATTTTTCACTTGCTGTAATAAGCTTAGTATATCAGTTTATGTGATTAGCTTGGTTCTTAACTAAATATAGCGTATATTTATGCATCTTTATAAAACCACTCATAATAAAATTAGATGTGGTAATTAATTACCATATATAAAACCATTAGGTGTGAATCTGCTTTTCTGTGACAAGAATGAAGTAGCTGTTCAATTAGTAGTATTTTTTTTTGTAATTCAGTACGTAGTAATGTATAGTTTTAATGTGTTGTAATATGAAATACTGAAAGAAGGTAACATTGGTTTTTTTAACTCGGATTTTAAAAAGCATTTTTCTCTTACAGTGATTAGATTGGTATATTAGCTTGGCTGTGATTAGCTTGGTTCTGAACTATAAATCTGACGTATTGTTACATGTTTATTGAACTCTAAAGTAATATTTGAAATTCGATATAAAAACTGTTAATTATAAATTTAAATAAACTGCAACTTTAATCGCTTGTTATAAACTAATTACAATTACACTTTAAAACTAATTATCAGTACACTTTGTTTGTACGAAAATAAATAAAAATTGCAACGTTTTTTTACGAAGAGTATATAGAAGTTGCAAGTCCCATGCTTTAAAACCGTGTATTGTTTCATTTTAAATAACAGCAAAACAAAAACTGATTTAATTCAATTATGTACACTTCAAGGACGTGAATATCAAAAAATAGACATCACAACTATCTAGTCCTAATAAACATCTAATCCGAAATTAATTACCCAAAAGTAAAAAAAGAAAAAAAAAACCCTCCAGAGAAAACATTCATAACCAATCTGTTTTGGCCGGAGGATAATTACACAACCAAATCGCGGATCATGATATAAATTCAAATCATGTGTAATCCTAGACGCATATCATCTCTGTTTCAACCACATGGATGGATGGACAAACCAACTATGTTAGAGGAATCGGATATCTCGGCATGATCAAGTCCAGCCTGGAGCAATCCGTCGCCACTCTTTCCTTGGCTATTAACGAAATTAACAGGGTTATTATGTCTTAATTGCCCAGCATCCATTCGGATTACAGAGGCTCTTGAAGTTCGGAAAGAGGATCTATGGTGACATCTGCGATTGCATTGCACTCGGTCCCCCTAATTGCACCAGAGTCCTTAAAAGTCCAGAAAGACGTACAATTAGAGGGGTGTTTTGCCCCCAATTTGCTGATCGAATACACGGGCATGCAGGACCAATTATTCCCCCCCCCGTCTGAGAAGATTGGATGGCAATAATTTTCTGGTAGCTCATCGTCGCGACTGTCTCTTGAAAACTACTTAATAAGTGATTTTATCTTGTAATTACCTGGATCGTTTTCGTAGATTGGTTCAGTGGGACGGAGGGTAGTTTTAAGTGGGCAAAGATTTCTTCTTTTGAATGGCTTTTGCCTTTTTCTTGTCACTGTAGCCGTGGTTGAGGTACCAGATGTATTGATTGGGTAAACTGTCACTGGCAATACTTCAGTCTGCTAACTATATAACAGTTTTTATGTTTTTAAAGATGTCGTATTGACATGCAATTTCCTTTGAAGGTGAAGGAATCCGTAATAAAGTTAAAAGTGGGAGGCTGTATACTTAAGTCATTAATGCAAACGTGTAAGTGAAGAATTCATCATAACTAAATAAATAAAAGTCAAATGTTATAAAATAATTATTGCATTTTACTTTCTACTTCATATCAATTTTATTAAATACAGTTCTATGTTATAAATAATGGTAAAAGTTCTGAATTAATGTTATGCACTTATTAATTATAATAGTTATGTTAGATAATTAACATATATATTGATATCCAACAAGTTTCCCTCGTATATTTAATCATGTAAATTTCGATATATTGGTTGTTATATTATGGTATTGGCCGTATGTCAATCCTTTTTCACCAATATATGGCATTAGCATGTAACTATCTTAATGTACGATACAAGATTTATCAAAAGACATCATCACCATCAGTGGCCCAACAGCCCATAGCCGTTTGCCTACTGGAAGATTTCTGAACAGATGTTTTGTTTTTACGGGGTAGGGTTGTCGGCACTACGCCCAACGCTCTGCAGTCATATTAGACCGGGACCTACGGTTTTAAAGTGGATTCCGAACCACTAAAAATATCCATGGCCCCTTTGGATGTTTTTAGTGGCACTCCGAAACCTAAACTGAAAAAACTCCGAATCCGAAACCCGTGGCACCGATCGCCATAGCATCAAAAGACTGGTTTTTTTTTTTTTTTTTTAAATGGTTTTAATTCGACCTCATGTATTTTAAGACGCAATGGTCTAATATCAATTTAGTATATGAACTACGCCTTACTACTTTAAAAATTGAGAATTAATAGAAGAACATAAAACGCAAATAGTATCCTACGTAACCTGTCACCAGCATATCTCGTAATCATAACATTTTTATAAAAAAATAAATAAATAAATAAATCTCAATGTAAGTTGTTTGTTTTCTGGGAAAGATTTTGTATATGCTTAAATATTTTTATAAGATAAGTTGGTGAAATTTTATTTAGCAGTAACTACAGAAAAACATGATGGATTATTTACTTACGTTGAGAAATTTTCCAGTCTGTTTCATTCTCGACTTTCACACACCATTGGATGAGATGCAATTATTTAAAATACTTGCTGAAAGCCTCGGTAAAATACATAAATATTCATCTGAAAAGATATATCTTTTTTTGAAATATTGAGAGTTGAAATGAAAAACCAAAGTGAGTTGGCTCGACTATCATTTTCGATCTGTGTTCTTGCCTGGTCGAGCATTGCGAGAGTTTCTTTCGAACAAAATATTGTATAGCTTTATTCTAATTAGCTCTAACAAAACTATTTTGAAAAAACATAAATTTTTATGGATTACAAACTATTATTATTGTTTATCAGCTTTTACATTTAGTACTTAAAAACACATAAAAATTATTATGTTACCAATGGTATCAAATTAGGAAAAAACTGTTTCAATGGAAACATTTTTCATTGTTCCTTTAAAGATATGATTTTTATTTCCTTTGGAAATAATATAAAAAAATTAAATAAATAATTAAATAATAATTATTAATAATTAACAAAAATACAAAACACAAGTATTACGAAAAGTACAACATTAAAAAAAAAATTCAAAAGATTTTCATTTCCTGTAAAATCTCTCCTTTTCACTTTGAAATAAAATTAACTCTTTTACCCCTGTTTAACTCTGCTTTTAAGTTCTTTTAGAATGATTTTACATTATTTCATTGTATAATTATTATCTCGGGAAAGAAATTTAAAAAAAAAAAAAAAAAAAAAAAAACTGTGAAAGAGATTTAAACTTAAACAAGTAATATAAAAAAAATTTTTTTTTTAAGTCAATTCCTATTTTTTTTCACTATATTGCAGAAAGTCCTTTATAAATAATTTTGATTCATTTTTTAAGTTTATCTGGTGCCATCTATTGGTAGATACATGCAACTTAAATCTGAAAAAAACTAAATTAATTAATTTAATTTAATTACTGAATTAATATTTGAAAAAACTGTATTAACATCCAGTGTCATCCACTACAAGTTAAAAGAAATGCATTTGAACTTGAGTGGATGAATAAAAAGTATTTTATTAACGATTGAAAATTTGAACAAGATATATATATAGAGAGAGAGTGTGAGCTAATAGAAGGAATTGAAAAAAGTTGCGAAAGAAAGTTAAATTTAAAAAACTGAAAATTGTCAAGAACAAAAAAAGTGATCATTGACACGAAACTAATTATAATCGATTGTGCCTAAAAATATGGGTATCATTTTGGGGATGGGGTGCCCTCCACAAAAAAAAAAACCCATATTGTTATGGTTAATAAAAAAAAATTATGTTAACATTTGAATTTTTATTAATCTTTTCTCTTGGATCTTCTCTTCTTTTTATTTTTAAATCTTGACAAACAATAAAAAGGCCAAAATATAGAATATAGGCCAAATATATATATGGATCCAAAACAATAAAAAAAGTAGGATATCATTATGCTGCCTGTAATTCTTCCTGTACATTTCCGTTGTTAAAAAAGCGAATTTAAATTGTTGCTGCCATATGATACAATAGTTGAAATATATTTCAAAATAAACTGTTTCCATCTAGTCTGTAATATCGGTAGTCAGACGATTTTCCAGTCACATTTACCTTTATCTGATTGATGCGATTTCTCAGTCTAATAGTAACTTTGATTTATTTATTCATGACAATTTCTCAGAATTGGATTTTATACATCACTAAATTTTGAAGTGCGTGAGACTTTTAAAAAATCAATTTTAACATTTAATCCGGCATTATAAATTTTCTATAACTCTCCGTGGTATTTTCAAGAAGGTTTAAAGCATCATAGCTACTTTAATATCAATTTATAAGCCGCATAATTTCCGTTTATGGGTAATTTACATTAATTATATTAACTTAAGCTGAATAAATAACTTCTTCAATAAATTGTTTTTCAATTAGGATATTTAAAAATTCTATACAATAGTTTTTTTTTCAACAAACCATTCTCTTATGCCCAAATCTGCTTCTATTATTCTCGTATTCAAATCACAATCAATCTTATATTATTACTACTACTACTACTACTCGCATAATTTGTGGCATTATAAAATTAGATAACTAAATTGGAATACTGTAATATCGGTTGTCAGTCACATTTACCTTTATTTGATTGTTGTGATATCTCAGTCTCGTAGTAACTGTGATTTATTTATTCATGACAATTTCTCAGAATCGGATTTTATACATCGCTAAATTTTGAAGTGCGTGAGACTTTTAAAAAAATCAATTTTAACATTTAATCTGATATTAAACTCTCCATGTTTAAACCATCATGTCTCGCATTTTATTAGCTACTTTAATATAAATTTATAAGCCGCATAAATTCCGTTTATGGGTAATTTACATTAATTACATTAACTTAAGCTGGATAAATACCTTCTTCAATAAGTTGTTTTTCAATTAGGACATTTAAAACTCTACGTTGAATGATTCTAAGCAATTGTTTTTTTTCAATAAACCATTCACTATATAGTTGAAACATGACGCGGAATAATACTAAACAATTGGTTTTTTTCAGCAAACCATTCTCTTGTGTTCATATCTGCTGCTATTATTATGCTATTCAAATCACATGAAATTCGCCAACTTATATTACTACTACTACTACTACTACTACTACTCGCATAATTTGTGGCAGTCTAATTTTATAATCATTTATTATAAAATTAGACAACTAAATTAGAAAGCTGTAATATCGGTTGCCAGGCGATTTTCCAGTCATATTTACCTTTATTTGATTGAGGCGATTTCTCAATCTAGTAGTAACTGTGATTTATTTATTCATGACAATTTCTCAGAAAATGGATTTTATACATCGCTAAACTTTGAAGTGCGTGAGATTTTTAAAAAAATCAATTTTAGCATTTAATCCGCTATTATAGATTTATTATAACTCTCCGCAGCATTTTTCAAGAAGGTTTAAACCATCATGTTTCGCCTTTTATTAGCCAATTTGTAAGCTGCATAATTTCAATTTATGGCTAATTTACATTAATTACATGAACTTAAGCTGGATATATAACTTCTTCAATAAATTGTTTTTCAATTAGGTTATTTAAAACCCGATGCGGAATAATTCTACTACTGTGTCCAAAAAGTAAGACCCATTTTCAATTTAAAATTTCCGGGGCGTATGGAATTAAAATTGTTTTTATTTTTTAGGTTACTGGCACTGTCCATGACATCTGTGGGAAATTTGACGTCAAAATATTCAGTAGTGTGTGAGTTACGCTTGGCTTTGTGAGACGCTAAAATGGACTCCGGCGATTTTTGAAATGCCTGAATTAATTGAGCAAAGAACTTGCATTACATTTTGTTTACAGAAACGTATAGCATGTTCCAGAAAACATTCCTATATCGGAAAGAAATGTTTAAAAGTGGTATAAAGAGTTCAAAGAAGGCAGAGAACGCGTTGAAGACGAAGAGCCCTCTGATCGACCACCAACCTCAACCGACGAAGCTCACGTCCAAAAAATGAAAGATTTGGTGCTTGCAAACCGCCGATTCACAATTGGAGACCTTGCTGCTGATGTAGAAATTACAAAATTCCATTTTAAAAGATGTTTTGGGCTTCAAACGCGTCAAATCTTGATTGGTATCGAAAACAATGAATGCGCCAGTTCACACTGCGTTGATTCTTCGTAATTTCGTGAAAATGAAACCCATATCGTTCCACAATCCCCGTATTCCCACCTTGCGATTTTTGGCTGTTCCCTGAACTCAAAAGACCACCCCGGGGACAAAGTTTTGAGTCGATTGAAGATATTCAACGTCAATCGCCGTGCGCTTTGAAGGCCCTCCCTGCCGATGACATTTTAGCATGCATTGAGGATTGTAAAAAAAGTTTGCAGAAGTGCATTGTGTCCGGAGGGGATTACTTTGAAGGCGAGGAAATAAATTTGGAAGAATAAATAAAAGGGTTTTTGAAAAAAATAAAAATTAGTCTGACTTTTGGGGCACAGTAGTAGAATTGTTTTTTTCAACAAACCATTCTCTTGTGTCCAAATCCACTTCTATTATTCTCGTATTCAAATCACGTGAAATTCGCCAGCTTATATTACTACTACTACTGCTACAACTACTCGCATAATTTGTGGCATCATTATTATAAAATTAGACAACTAATTAAAAGATTTTGATTAAAATCAAACTATTTCCTACCATCGTCTTGGCAGTATGGTAAACACCTCTTTCAGTCCTTAATTGAACAGCTTCTTTCTTCTATGTTATCACACTTTCGCGTCTTATGTCACGGGCAACACTAATTAGGTTTTATTATGGCGTCATATATATTTAAAGAGGATCATTAATACCCAATTTTTACATTCCCTATACGCCGTCTAGACACCTGCTGTACTTCCTTAAACCAGTTAATGAACTAACTTCGACATCATTTTGAACGCATCACAAAAGAGTTAACGATCCATCTCTAATTGTCATTACACTGTAGCTTCTGTCGAAAACGCCTATTAGACATCAAGTAGTTGGTGTAATTACTACTGATATCAACTGTAACGATCGAAGGAAAATTAATTCAGAAGATGTGTTGAAAAAGAAACATCGGTTCGGTCGAAAAATGAATAAATTTGCATTGTAATACCTACATTTTGGCTTCTGTTCTGTTTATTTGTTATTGAATAGATGTCTGATCGGACAATGCGAGGCTGTTTAATATACAAGTCTGCAAAATGCACCATTTATAATATATAGATATTATGCACTGAATCAATGTTAATTCTCTGTTTTAGCAAATCGATCCGTGTATCAAATGAGCAGTTGATTCGGTTGTGCCATGAATTATTAATTCAATGACATCTGCAGTGCTCTGCATTTGCATTATTTACATTATCGAATAAGAATAACTTGGTGTAATTTTCAGTTATTTAATTTGAATATAATAGTTATTTAATCTCAAATCGTTAATAAATTAGGGAAAATATTTATGAATAATATTGATTCAGTTATAGAAATTGAATATTTGAAATCAATAGTTTCTATATGGCATCCATTTTAGCTTAGAGTTTATTTTGTTATTGAATAGATGTCTGATCGGACAATGCGAGGCTGTTTAATATACAAGTCTGCAAAACGCACCATTTATAATATATATGTTATGCACTAAAAATCAATGTTAATTCTCTGTTTTAGCAAATCGATCCGTGTATCAAATGAGCAGTTAATACGGTTGCAAAACGCACATGAATTATTAATTCCATGACATCTGCAGTGGCCTACATTTGCATTATTTACATAAGAATAACTTGCTGAAATATTTAGTTATTTAATTTGAATATAATAGTTATTTAATCTTAAATCGTAGTAAATTAGGGAAAATATTTATGAATAAGATTGATTCAATAGTAGAAGTTGATTATTTGAAATCAGTATTTCCATATGGCATCCATTTTAGTCTGCAGTTTATTTTTCATCAAACAATAAATCTAAATTCATGTTTAATTTAAATCTGAGGTGGCCAACCCAAATAATCTTGAGGGCCTGTTTGGAAATGCATCCTAATTCCGCCTGCCGCATATAAAATTATGTTTTCATATTAGACCCACTATAGACATTTTTATATTCATATTACAACCTGTTATATTAGATGTTCTAAGTTGCGCGCGCATCATGAGTTCGCAGAATATAATTTAATTATAAATAAAACAGGCAATATCTGTTATATATTGGCAAGATTATTATTTTAAAATCAAAATTAATTTTTCTCATAATTTTGACAGTTAATTTTTGAATATATGGATGCACAAATGTATTTTTTTAATACATTGGTTTTCACTATTTTGGGCATTATAAAATAAATATATTTTGCAAAAGTGTGATAAAATTCACGGACCAGCCACAGGTTGGCCAGCCCTGATTTAAATAATAAGAAAATATTAAGAGAAAAATTGTAGTGCCATTACTGGAAGCCCCACTTGATGTTCAGCCTCCTTCTATTTTTATAGTTTTTTTTTTTCTCATTACAAATAAATATTTTTATTTTTAAATTCTCAATTCTTTTTTTTAACTTACTCTTATTTTATTTCTATAACTTTTCTCTTTTATTTTAATTAAATAAATATTTATATACATAAAATGTAGGGTATAATATTTCAATGGTCAATGACTAAAAACAACGCTTCTCCAACATCAAGATAAAAGTGTGTGGTTACTCTATAGACAAAATACTTGCTTAAACCACAAAGAACTTTAAAAAAAATGTGTTTCTCACAAATAATTATACTTGAAACGGAATTTGAAATCATTTGGTCGTATAAGGAAGGACTGGATCTTTGTTTTTAATACATTCTTTCCAAATAGCTTTCCAACATGTATGCAAAGTTGATGGTTGTTATTCAGCAAAACTCATTTTGATTGATACAATTCATAATTGAAAACTCACACACATTCCTACTATTAGTTAGAACATGAGTATGTATGGGCTCGGGGGCTTGGCCAGCCAAGTGGGATAAGAAACAACAACAACAACAACAACAGAACAAGATATGTACTAGTATATTTATATATCTTGTTCAAATTTTCAATCGTTAACAAAATATTTCGTATTCATTCACTCAAGTTCAAATACATTTTTTTTAAACTTGTAGTGGATCACACTTGATGTTAATACATTTTTTTCAAATATTAATTCATTAATTAAATTTAATTAATTATTTTTAGTTTGATATGGGAGAAAAAAATTTCTCTTATATAAGATATTTGGCAGAATATAAATTTAGGAATAAATACCGTCAGTGGCAAAGTGTATTGATCGCAGGAAAAAATTTCTTTTTCAGCTTCTTTTTTTATTCTGGGTTCTAGTCTGAGTCAAGAATGGAGCAAAGAAAATAAATAAAAAAAAAAAAAAAAAAGCGCGCGTGTGTGTGTGTGTGTGTGAGAGAGAGAGAGAGAGAGAATTTTTTCTAATTTAACAAAAATGAATGAAAATTATTTATAAAGAACTTTCTGCAATATAGTGAAAAAAAGTAGGAATTGACTTAAAATTTTTTTTATATTACTTGTTTAAGTGCGATTACAATTGGCAAGTTAGTTGATGCAGGTTTAGTGAAAAAGACGTTATTACGATTTGGAGGATTGTTAGCGGGAATAATTTTACATTTGGATAATTTCGAACATTCCTATTAAACAGCAGTCTGTCCATGTCCGTCATGATTAATCTACGCATAATTCTCTTTTTGCACGATGGATACGTTCCCGAAGAATGTATGTAAAAAATTATAGTTTAAAAACATTAAAAAACCCGCTTTTAGAGTTAATCAAACTAAAAAGTAAAAAATAATTGTTAACATAAGAATAGAATTACTGGCGAGAAAATGAATGTCACTGTTCTAAAAGCGTGGGGTGCTCGATATCAATCGCTATAATTTTTCACTAGTTTCATTCCGAAATGCGGAGTTAGTTTAAAAATATACAAAACACCCCACGCTTTTAGAACAGTGACATTCATTTTCTCGCCAGTAATTTTATTCTTATGTTAACAATTATTTTTTACTTTTTAGTTTGATTAACTCTAAAAGCGGGTTTTTTAATGTTTTGAACTATAATATTTAAATGAGGTCCCGGTACGGATTACTGGAACTATAGTTCTTTCAATAATTTAATTGTGATAAAACAAAGGCTACATGCGAATAGGTCGAGCCAGCCAGGATTCGAACAGGGAATCTCCTGATTCGTAGTCAGGCGCGTTATCCGTTGTGCCACTGTCCAACTTAGGTTTAAATGTCTTAGGTACTTCATTCTACATGGATTAAATTGCTCTTCACAAGTTAAAATAAAATCACTCATCCTGGCGATCCTAATCATGATGAGATAATAAACTTATCAAAATATTTTAGTGTCGTTGGTCCTTGATAAGTCTACAACGTTTAAATTAAATCTGGTCGCTTAAAGTAGGGCAAAATCGAGCCCAAAGAGTCCGTTACAAACAAACATACAGGGTAAACTAATAAAAGCGTATTAAAAAAATTGTGTAAAAAATATATTGCATATGTGGAAAAATAGAAAATTGGTTCCACTCTTAAGAAATCAACAAAAATAATTCAATGAACCGTGAGTTTTCATTTTAGGATCTTAAACATTTTATTTCATGAAGATTGCACGTGAATAATACAAAACAAATTGTCATTCGTAAAGGAAAAAATACTATGTCATTAACACATGAACAAAACATTTGGTCGTATTAGGAAGGACTGGATCTTTGTTTTTAATACATTCTAGCCAAATAACTTTCCAACATGTATGCAAAATTGATGGTTGTAATTCAGCTACCGTTAAATTCAATTTGATGGATACAATTCATTATTGAAAATTCATATTGAAACAAATTGAAACTAATACCACACATCAATGATTGCTAATGTTTCATCTTTCAGTTTGTCCAAAACAGATTAAAAAGGTTCTCTGTACGTAGCCTGTTTTAAATTCGCAATTATACCTTGCTATTGTATCAAGAATGTAGTATTAGTTGACAGAAAACGAAATTGAACTTTTTGGTATTCTAGACACGGTTGATCAGATGTATGGTCTATAATAAAAAAATAAAAAAAATTTTAATTCGAGACCATTGCCGAAAAAGCTTTCCTACACATGTCGCTCCTTGTCCAGCTGCACTGGAATTTAAAATATGAATTTTAATATCCAAAGAGACCACTTTTGTTACAGGTGAATTATGGTGACATTATGCAAGGGCTACCGAAAGATATTTCAGTTATAATATTGTGCCCAAAAAGTAAGACCAATTATATATATTTTTCAAAAACTCTTTATTTATTCTACCAAATTTATTTCATCGCCTTCAAAGTAATCCCCTCCGGACACAATGCACTTATGCCAACTTTTTTCCAATCCTCAATGCATGCTAAAAAGTCATCGGCAGGGATGGCCTTCAAAGCACGCAGCGATTCATGTTGAATCTCTTCAATCGACTCAAAACGGTGTCCCCGGAGTGGTCTTTTGAGTTTAGGGAATAGCCAGAAGCTACACGGTGTGAATACGCAGGTTGTGGTACAATATGGGTTTCATTTTTGGAGAAAAAAGTCACGAAGAATCAATGCAGTGTGAGCTGCCGCATTCAATGTTTTCGGTACCAATCAAGATTTGACGCGTTTGAGGCCCAAAATGGACCGATGAGACCGATCCTTTTCTAATTCCAACATCAGCATCAAGGTCTCTAATTGTAAATCGACTGTTTGCAAGCACCAAATCTTTAATTTTTTGGATGTGAGCATCGTCGGTTGAGGTTAATGGTTGACCAGAGGTCTCTTCGTCTTCAACATTTCTTTCCGTTATAGGAATGCTCACCGAATGCCTTCGGCAACATTCTATACGTTTCCGCAAATAAAATTGAATGCAAGTTCTTTGCTCAATTAATTCAGACATTTCGAAAACCGCCGGAATCAGTTTTAGTGTCTCACAAAGCCAAGCATAACTCAAACACTAATGAATATTTTGACGTCAAATTTCACACAGATGTCAAGGACTACCTATAAAAGGAAAAAAATTGAAATTCCGTAAGCCACGGGAATTTTAAATTGAAGATTAGTCTTACTTTTTGGACACAGTAGTAATTTATAAAACAAAGATTTATAAACAACAAAAAGGTACTTTTCACTTTGAACACCAAACTTAAAAAGTAGATTGACCAGAAAAAAAAATATTATTGAGGTATTAAATTAGGGGAGGTTATAAAATTATGGAATTTGTGGATATAAAATTCGGGGGATTCCCACAACTGGAAATCGCTTTTTATTTCTTGCTTCCAATGTCGCAATAATGCAAAAGAAGCAAAGCCGAATTTTTTTCTTAGAATTTGTGTTTATCGTGTTAAATCAAGATAAGTCGTGTAAAAAAATAGAATAAATTTTTTTTTTTCTAGTTCGTGTTAAATTAAAATCGTGTAAGAAAAAGTTCATGTAAAAACAAAATTGAGTTAGTGTTAGTTTTTTCGATTTTTCCCAGTATATTGCATGGTTTGGAATTGTGGTGTCTTCACATTTCAAACATTGGAGTGTACATTGACAATTATTCAGGAGCTGCAGGAGTAATATTGTGTTATTCCTGACCTGCGATAAAATTTCTCGATTTTTATTGTTAGATATAAGCGTTTGGTGACGTCAAAATGGTGACGTTAGTACCACTTGGTAAATAGCTATTGGGATTTTATTTTTTAAGTTAGTGAATTAAGTAATTTTATCTATTTTAAAATTCAGAGCCATAAGCTGGTCTTCGATGTTCTTCTTCAATTCCTTCTGTTAGCTCACACTCTCCCTATATATATCTTGTTCAAATTTTCAATCGTTCATGAAATACTTTTTATTCATCTACTCAAGTTCAAATACATTTTTTGATCTTGTAGTGGATGACACTCGATGTTAATACAGGTTTTTCAAATATTAATTCAATAATTAAATTAAATTAATTAATCTTATGTTTTTTTTAGATTTAAGTTGTATATATCTATCAATAGATGGTGCCAGATAAACTTAAAAAAAATGAATGAAAATTATTTATAAAGAACTTTCTGCAATATAGTGAGAAAAAAGTAGGAATTGATTTAAATTTTTTTTTTTTTTATATTACTTGTTTTTGTGGTGTCTCGGGGAAGTCCTTTTATGGCTGTTTAATTGGTCGTTGATATTTTAATTTAATTTTTATTTATTTATTAATATTATTATTTTTTTTTTCTGAAAGAGGGGTAACGAAGAAATCAATCTTATTGCTTGAGGAAGATGATAATTTTGTGATTGTTGTCTTTGTTAATATAAAATATTTTAAGTAATTCTCCAGAGAGAGTTATTTTGATTTGATTATAAAATTTAACATTAATAATCTTGGCTTTCACAATAAATTTCGCTTATCATGAGAGGTGAAATTCGTTGAAAAGTAATTGGGATTTAATCTTTCCACTACATTCAAATCATCCATTTAAATGAGATCTATCTGCTCCCAAATCGCCCATCATTATTTTGCATTCCTTTTTTATTTAGATATAGATTTGTTAAGCCATAATGATTTTATGAGAATTCTACTTTATATTAGAGAGTTTTTGCATACCGTACGTTAGTTACCGTAGGACGTCCGTTAGCTTTTTCTCCCTAGCGCGCATGCTCAGTTTCCTATGAGCATGCGCGCTAGGGATACGGTAACTGACGTACGGTATGCAAAAACTCCCTATTGATATTATTTTGATAATTTACAAGTTCGCCTTGGTTTTTCCGAAATGAGGATATCGGACATGCTCTTTCCCTCCCAAGTTTTAAACAATTTGTGTATAAAATTTCAAAAAAATTTTATAATTCCATTCTAAATATTAATAATTCTGTTTTGAATGATCTAAGCAACTATGTTTACGACATTTCTTATTTTAAAAAACGCAAAAGACCTCGCGCTGTTCTGAATATTATTCATTAACGTTCCGATATCCTCCTTTCCGAATTACCATGCAGTTTCTCCACTGAGTCACAATTTCCCCTCCAATCGTTTTTGTTTGTTTTTATTGTTTATCTATTTTTTTTTTTATTATCTTCTTGAAATTATAATAATAATATAAAAAAAGATTATATATACATAATTTTTTTTATTAATTAATAATAAATTCGAATAATTAATTTTGAAATAAATTAATAATATACTTATATTACTTTCATTTTTCTATCTAATCAATGGGCTTACAGCTTGAGTAACTTCCCTCACTCACAAAGCAGGAGATAAAGGTTGCTAAGCAACCAAGGTTCTCCGTCAATCTGTCAAATCGTCGTCGAATGTAGCAATTTTCAAACTCTTTAAATTCATGCCACTCCGTAACAAGAAAAAATTCAATGCATGCGTAATTTAAGGTAACAAACACTATGAAAATTCACATTCTTTGTTTTCATAAGTTGAACTTTAAAATAGTTTTTGCTTTTTAAAACGAATTAATAAAATAATATAAATAATAAGGCCTCTTTTTAGTAAGAATTAAACTGAATTCAAATTATTTAAAGGAATAATTAATTGCAATGGATTCAGCTTTTTAATTTCGTTTTTAAAAACAAATACTTCTCATTTTCTTAACATTGTATAGTTCCTTAAGGAATAAATATTCTTGAATTTTTATTACCTACAAATAACACCAGAAGAAAACGTCATAATTTATTGATTTCTCTCTCTCAACAATATACTTATCTTTGATGCTTTTTGTCTGGTTATGAAATTTATTTTAAATAATAGCAAAATTAACTATCTAAGAACGCTATTTTCTTGAAAATGTTTTGATAATTGGAAAAAATATAATCGGGCATATAAGATTAAGCATTGCAAAAAAGAAAGAGATATATTCTAAATGTGTTTTTGAGAAATTATTTTTGATTTTTTAGAAAATTTAATTAAATTAAAATTTAATTAGTAAGGAAATTCAAATTTTAAATTTAATTCATAAAACAAAATAGGATTAAAATGTTTTTAAATGTTGACAACTGGAAAATAATACAATGATAGTAAAGTAAATTGTCCTTCATTGGCGTATTATGGGGCTTATGGTGGGCCAAAACAGTCTGACTACTGGCACATTTCTAGACAGGAGCTGTTTTCTTTTTACGGGGCAGGGTTGTCAGATCTACGCTCAAAGCTCTTACAGTCATAGTAGACCGGATCCTACAGTTTAAAATGGCATGCTGACCCACTACAGCTACCCAGGGTGACGATGGGACTCGAGCCCGAGGCCTGACCTTCAGGATCCCAAAGTAGATTATTAGTAGTTAGAATTTATATTCAGTATAGCTAATTAAATTATTTTACATAGTTTATTTCAAATATAAAATTAAAGTATGAATTTCTTTTTAGTAATAGAGAAAAATTAATTATGATATCTAGGTTTTTTTTTTCTAATGAAGCTGGCAAATAAGACATGATCTTTTTATATTATAAGGGTTGCACTGACGTTACTCACTTTGCACTTCCCAGGGGGCGCGTGTAACTTGAAGATAAGCCACGGACGCAATGCCCCCGCAACGCTCTACGATTCTATTAGGGCCGGGACCTACGGTTTAAAGTGGATTCCGAACCACTACAAACATGGCAACGCCGGGATTTGAACCCGATACCTATGGTACCGAGTGCCAGAGCGCTAGCCACTCGGCTATCAGGCCGTATAATATCTAGATCAAACATATCTTTTTATGGACTCTAGAATGAATTTTCAAAACTCTTATAAATTATAAAGTTCCATTTATTAACATTCGTACTTGAATCATGCAAACCAAATATTAAAATAACGTCAAATATGGTAAAAAAAAAAAAAAAAAAAAAATCTAATATGAACAACTGTGTTTTGATTTTAACCAGCTGCCTCACTAAAACGTCATCAATTCGATCATACAATACTAATTCCATTTGTCAATAAAAATATTTGGTTTACTATTTGTTTTTAACATTTTTGTACCTATCGTATTTTGATTAAAAAAAAAAGCCGCTTAAGACCATTACAATCACCACCTGTATGATTTTTTTGATTAAATTTCATAAGTTTTAATTTATCTGTTTATTTTCGGTATTGTAATAGTTTTTACATCTAAACTATCAATCTTTATTTTTTTCTTCAGTGACAATAATGCTAACGGTAGCTACGTGCACATAACTTATTCAATCTGTGACCAATCAATGCTAAAATTAAAATATGAAGAAGCTTTATACACGCATGCACACACAACAAGTAATAATGCATCTTATCACGCTCTTAAAAAAAGAAATAAATTAATTACGTAATCTTTTGTGCCATTTAAATATCAAATCGATTACTGTCTGGCAAATTTTAATACATATCTCCCCTCCCTCATTAATTATCTCTGTACGTTGGGCCATGGCCGTCTATCTACTGTCAGATTACGAAACGGGAGATGTTTTTTTTAAAGGATAGGGTTGTCAGCCCTACGCTCAACAATCATATTAGACAGGAACAAATGGTTTAAAGTGGATCCGAACCACTGCAAAGAATTACATTAATTGAAAAAAATTTATCCATTATCAATTTTAAAAAATTATCAATTATCAATTGAAAAAAAATTGACAATGAGATACAGAAAAAGATGTTAAAATTACCAATATTCCATTTCATCATATTCCGGAAACAAAAGAAAATCCAAATGAATTACGCCCTTTTACAGCATTTATATATCAAACCTACCGCAAAGTTATAAATACGAACTTCAATAACTTCCTTACACTTTTTTTTTCTTTTGTATTCGAATTAATTACAAGAAATTAATAGAGAAATGCAGAGAAAGATATTGAAAGCACGAATACTCAACCTCTTCTCTACATATAATCACTTGTGCCCTTTTACGGGATTTATATTAAACCTTCCACAAATTTACAAATAACATCTTCTTTACGGGTTTTTCTTTTACATTCGAATTAATTGATTGCAATTAATAGAGAGATGCAGAGAAAGTACCGATATTCAACTCTTCACGCTCTTTAAAAAAAGAAAAAAGCAAATCCAAATTAGTTACGTAACCTTTTGTGCCATTTGAATATCAAACCGACCACAAATTAGCGAATAAGTGCTTTAATAAGTGCCTCCCATTCGTTTTCTTGGCATTCGAATGGGTACCTACCAATTACGGCCTCTCGTATTTCAAGCGAGCAGGCCTTGCTCTTTCCGGGGACAAACGGCTGTTAAATGCGAATAACTCGGCCTTTTAACATATCAATTAGGCGCCTTTTCCGGAGGGCCCGGGGCCCTGTTGCCCGATTCCGCTGAGTAATGTTCTAAAATTTGTTTATTAATTGGAGCAGTGGCTGGGGAACAAAAGACGAATAATAGAAAATGAATTAAATACAACGTTACATCCATAATTACTCCGGGAGACGTCATAATGGGATTTAACTTTCTCAGAATCACATTGGAGCTTTTGTTTTGTTCCATTTAGTCCTTACTTCCTTCCAGTTCCGGAACGAATTAAGGATCGTTATTTTTGGTGCGTGAGGAGTATTACAATTGTTGGAAGATGATTTTCGATATATTTGGAACGATGTTATGTAATTGTCCTTAGTTAAAATTTAATTTTGTAGGTAATTTTTTTTCTCTATACCAAAAAAAAAAAAGTGGTCAGCTGATTTTTTTTATCGATATATCAAACCAGTATAGCCAGCTAGGTCTGATGATAAGTAATTTTTTTTACTGGAAAAATTAGTGGTTTCCTCCAATAAGATTTATTAAATTGCAAGTTATTATTAAAATAGAAATTCTGAATGGCTCAAAATGAACTATTTAGCACACATGTAGTTAAATAAAAGATTTATTAAAAGAAAAAGAAATAATATATTTATGGTTTGTTAAAATTTTAACCTACTGCTTTACGAACACGCATTTCATAAACGTTTCTTTTTAATTAAAAATTTTTTTTTACTTCTACTTTTTGTGATAAATTTTTCAAATTACTTTCGTAGCCTTTTATACAGGAAACCTCCCTTACTAAGAGAAAAAATATATTTGGAGTCTCATGATAATTTTATGTAATGATTATTTGCTGTAACAAAAATATTAATTTTTTATTTATTTATAAACAAACTGATTAGATTTGTGCGCGTGTGTATATGACTTTTGGTTACAAGGAGATAAAAAGGAACACAGAAGAAAAACTCTCTTTTTTGCTTTATAAATTAAGCCTTGATCTTACTTATAATTTGTAAGTTATAATCATACATTCTAGAGTATCTCTAACAAATTTTATCATTCTTAAATTTTAACAGAAGACTTTCATCTTTGCAATTTGACTTGGAAGACTTTGATATTTTTATATATAACAAATAATGTTTATGTGATTAATCCTCGGTGTCTACCAGCGCGGAACGGACACTCCATGTGTGTTTTAATGTTTCAATATTCTACGGAAGATATTCTTTCGCTATTCCAGCACTTCTATTATAGTTTATAGGCTATGATCACATATTCCAGAGATCAAGCTTTTTCTGAGGGCAAATATGTTACTATATAGTTTTAAAATTTTAGCGTCATACTTCGATTTTTGTAACAGAAGGATGGATATGAAATTATTAATTTTAATTACAAATGTAAGTAAGTAAAAAACATTTGTAATTAAAATTAATAAATTCATAAACATTTGTAATTAAAATAAGTAAATTCATAGACATTTCTGATTACACTTAATAAATTCATAGATATTTGTAAAACATAAAACATTTGTAATTAAAATTAATAAACTCATATACATTTGTAAAACATAAAACATTTGTAATTAAAATTAATATAGGCATTTAAAAAACATTCATTCTAAGAATATTTTCAGCGAATTTTAATATCTTTTATGTAACATCATTCTGTGTCTCATATTTTGAAAAATGCTGACATATTCTATGTGCTTTTTACATTTTAAACGTTGCTATGCCAACATTAGCTTATTTACACCTCCCTTTTTGTATCAATGACAACAACCAACGTCTCAACTATAACAATATACTTTGTGTATATATATTGTACAACGTGTAGACGTTGAAAATATAAAATCCCATATGAGTAGGTTTGAGTCAAAGCAAACGAAACAAATTTGTAGCTCAAAACACCTTTTTCAGGTTTGACCGGAGAACGAGGACCTAGATAAGTATATAACAGCAGGAAGCATCTCCGAAACGTGTCCTTTTATTTATTGAGGGAGCACCAGTGTCTGAGATTGGTTATCGAGATACCTGGAGCAAGGCAGCCCCTATCTCAAAGGGCATGAATCATTTGGAGTTCTTTAAGATAGACCAGTCACTTCGATTGCAATTCGTAAAGATACGAAACCTCTGCTTTTGTTGCATGTTGACAACTTGTGCCTGCTGTCAGTAATATGGATGGCTTTCTTTTGTTGTGTATTAGCATGATGCCTTTCAAACTGTGAAGTTTGTATGGTTTGGTAAAATGGTGGGGCCATAATTTCTGCAAATAAATATTAAATTGACATATGAAAATAAGATCATATTTTCGATAAGATAATGAATCTTTCATGTTATGGATAATTTTGCAATTTGTCGAACAAGCTTTGTTTTTAAATTCGGAGCCATTCATAATGTCTAGTATAATTTTTCTGGAAAGTGGGCTGGAAACAACTTTTAAATTAACGAACTAAATTTCTGGTAACTAAGGTGGTAGCTCAATTAATTTTAATTTGAGCTGGAACCTAGGGATAAGCTTCCATAATAAGGGTTAAGGTTAAGTTAATTATTTTTATTAATCTTTATCCCTTAACATAAGGTTCCAAGTTAAGGGATAAGGCTCCATAAGGATAATATAACCATTTAATATGAGTGATGTTCATCTACCAAAGTTTAGATGGTTCCTTTTTGTAAAGTAATCAGCAATGGTTTAATATAAGATAAAGTGTTAGTTACCTAATAGCAACCCTATTTATTTTTCAACATGATGCATACTTATTTCTAAAATCAATTATTTTTAAATACCCGCAATTAATGATTAGATTTTGTAAAGAATCTTTTTTGAAGTTTTAGGTACGCTTCAGGAAGAAGCTTCAATTTTCAATGAACAACATTTAAGATGATTGTTTTCTTATGTATTCTTGAAAAAATACCAATTTTGCTTTGACGGTTAAAATCGAAGCTCAGAACAAAATATTTATAAAGAGTGCTCTTATAAACAATCATATTTTGAAAAGAAGAATATTCGAGAATTTGTGTGTACGCGTGTAAGTTTGTGTCTGTGTGAAGGAAAAATCATTTACCTCATAGTAATTAAACTGAAAAATAAACATCATATAAAATCGCAAATAAAACGTTTTTGAGGACAAATATTATGAATATTTTAATTTCCTACTAAAAATTCTTTTTATTCTTACTACTAATAGAAAGTAGATTAAATAAATATCAAAGATTACATAAAAACTGCTGAAGAGGTTGAGGTAAAACGTTATTTCCTCTTGTGGATAACGTTATTTGGGGCACGAAGTTAAGAAGTTCGAACCCAGTTACCTTTGTGGATATAAAGCATAACTGTCCTGCTTCAATGAATATATTTAAGAAGTTTTATTGATTAATTATTCTCACGAGAAAAGGGCGCAATCTGCTATCCGATCTTAATCTTCATATCTTTAAGTAGTTAATATGGATGTTATACAAACATGTACTTTTTTTATGAACGCCGATACGGTTATAAAATATTGATTTTATTACAAAAATTACAGTTTTTATTCAGTAAAAACTTATAACACAAGTGTAAAAGTATAGCACAACACAGACTGGTTTGTTCCAAGATAATTTAAAATATTTTTTATTTACATTATTAATGGTTAAAATAAAAAAGAAAGAAATAACAATACGCTTTGGCTCACTACAAGCAGTCAACTCTTGTTGTATTGACAAAGAAGATACGGGATAGGTTGCGTCGAAGGTCTTATATCAGTAAGAGGCAAATGAGTGGATTACGGAAAGGTCTTCTGCCGTCCCATGATCCTTTATTGAAACATCACAGTTTGGCGCATTACAAAGTTAGCATTTATAAAGTAGAAACAATGGAGTTGGCACGATGCCAAATTAGCAGTATGTTGTGAAAACTAATTAAATTCTTTGATGGTATCTGGCTATGAAGCATATATAATTCAAAGAGAAAATTGTTTCGCTTATTAATGTTACAATTTTTTAATTACACGAAATAATAAAACATATTTAAATATGTTCAAGTTTTTTTTTTCAGTAATTGGAACCGAAATTCATCATCTTTCCATTTTAAAAGTAGATCCTATTTTTCGGATTTAACATTCATATTTGAAAATTTCGTCCATAAATACAAATTGATCCAAAAGAGATTTATACGTTGTATTACTTTTGTATTTCCTCGATTGCTAATAATTTACTTTTTTTTATCGTTATAAAAATATTCAATAAATATTTCATTAAATTTATTAAATAGGTGTTCATCAATTTGTATGTTGATGATTTTTAGAAAAAAAAATGTTCGGCTTATTATCAAAAAAGGATAAAAAATTTCTTTAATATTTTAAAAATTATGTTTTTTATTACATAAAAAAAGTAAATACGATTCTTTCAGGAGGTTACTAACCAGATAAATTTAAAATGATTTTAAGAGAAAAATTGCTATAGTTTAAATTGTTATCATACAAAATATAATTTATATGAATTTGGTTTGAACATTATAAAACAAGAACGATGAACATTATAAAAGAAGATAGTCGTTTTGAAAATTATGAGTCATCTACAAAACACATTCTATGTTAAAAACTACTGTAAATGGTATTGTAAGGGGTAAATATAATTTCAATTTAACTTGTAATGGTTTATAAATTCACAATTGTGTTTATTAGAAAAGAAGTAAAGATTTAGAACAATGCATAATTATGTTAATAGTCACTAAAATAAGTTTAAAATAACATTTTTTAAAATAAACTAAATCCATCAAATAAATCTACTTCGTAAAGTACTTATCATACCTTGTTAAAATACTTATCAAGTAAAACACGAAGCTAATTTTTTCTAATAAAGTAAAAGAATATGCATTAAGTTCAAATCACGATTGTTTAAATGAAAGTTCAACAAGATTATATATTGCGAAGATATTTTAAATGAGTGTACAGTGCCACAGTTGAAAAACAAACTAATATCTGAAACAATAAATTGATGTATATTAAATTGCTTTTGATTATATAACCTTTTTTTAGATATGCATATAAACGAAATATACGATATGCACGTTATTTACGAATACATTGGACACTTTTTGAAGAATATCATTAGAGAAATTATATACATATCGTTAGATTAAAGTAACTATGCTGTTTTCAACAGCATAGCTTCCTTACATTCTAGTCCAAATGAAATGTTTCAAATGACTGTTGAAACAAAATTAGCCCTTATATTTTGAGATCCAATCGACTGATTTTAATTTGTTTATATTATATTAATATGTTGATTTTCCTCATTAAAAAGGGGCATCTTGTTTAAATCATTATTTTAATAATTGAGAAAGTTATAAGTTAAACACGTTTGCGAAAATAGTTTTAATTTTGTGGATTAATTTGCTATTTTAAATTAAGAAAGATTTCTCAAAGTAAAGAACTTAGTTTCTTTTTAAAGGCATTTTTAATTGCTGGAAATAAAAAAAACAATTTTGGATCGTCTTAAAAAGTTTAATAAAAACTAAGCAAATATTTTAAAAAATCAATATTTAATGCTTTTAAATAGTCTTTTTTTTTACTTAGCTTAAAAAAGGGTTCTTTTCATTTTAAAATGTCTGGAAAGTAAAACTTTTTTTTTATACGACACTGATTCGTACAACATGGATTTTTTTAAGAAATTTATGAGCCGTGCTATAACTTTTGTTTGATTTTGTATGGAATGATTCTTTTTAATTTGATTTTTTTACTGAATTTACAATTCAATAATGAAATCAAAAAATACGATGCATTCGGCAGACGATCAGAACATAGAAAATGCATTTTAAATTAATGTACAGTACCACAATCGACAATAAACTAACATCTGAAACCATAAATTGATGTATATAAATTTTTTTGATTTTTATAACGCTTTTTATAATATGCACGATATGCACGATATTTACGAATACATATGATACTTTTTGAAGAATATTTAAAACATATGATACATGACGATACGACATATAATATATTATGACAAATGATACTTTAAAGAAATGTTATACATATCGTTAGAATAAGGTAGCTTACGATATGTATCACCTTACATTCACGTTTAAGTGAAATATATGAAATGACTGTAAAAAAAATAAATCAATAAAAAAATAAATTTTAGTCGCTTATATTTCGAGATACGATCTTCTGAATTGGATTGGTTCGGATTAAATTAATATGTTGATTTTTCTCTTTCAAAAGAGCATGTTTAATAAATCATTATTTTAATAACTGAGAAAATTATAAGCGGAACATTTTTGCGAAAATTGTTTTCATTTTACGAATTAATTTATTCTGAATTAAGAAATATTGGTCAAAGTAAAAAACTTAGTTTTGTTTTAAAAGCGTTTTTAATTGCTAAAAATAAAAATACAATTTTTAGTTGTCTTAAAATATTTCATGAGAACTAAGCAATTATTTAAAAAATTAATATTTAATGCTTTTGATCAGTTACTGTTTTAAATAATCGGTTTTTTTTTCTTCTTAGCTTAAAAAAGCATTCTTTTCATTTTAAAATATCTGGAAATTAACATTTTTTTCATTATATATGATAGTGATTCATATAGTATGGATTTTTTTAGGAATATTATGAGCCGTGCTATAACTTTTGTTTAATTTTTTGATGAAGCGATTCTTTTTATTGTCCTGAGTTTTTTACTGAATTTACAATTCAATAATGGAATACAGAAAAAAGAAATTTAGAATGTTTTCGGCAGACGATCAGAGAACAAAGAAAAAACTGGCAACCTACTGAGATACCCGGTTGAGCGCCATCCGTAATCAAGCCCTCGCGCCGAACCGAGGTTACGGTTGAAGTCGAAACTATTAAAGCGTGTTTTTTCGCACGCCATTATCACGACTAAACGTTGTATAATGACCCCTAACTTCCACCCTTATAAGCGTCTAAATTACAGGTAATAACAATAATGGTGGCTTTCGAAAAACGCCAGCCATTTTCCGACGGCCGAGCCTCGGGCGTTGAAAAGAAAACAGAAATTGCTTAAACGCCAATTGGCAACACGCTTGTTAAAAATACATCGAATTATAGAATCCGTTTTCAAAAGAACGGGGCACTAATGATTCATTGATGAGTTAGAAATAAATGTCATGTTCTAAAGGTGCAGGGTTGAAATTATGTATGTCTGTGTGTGGTACAAAACAGAACCACTTGTATTATTATTAAATGGATTGTTTTGATGAATACGTTTCCAAGCCTTGAATGTTATGATATAGTGCGTGGTTTGAATTGAAATGGTGGATTAAGCTCTAATGAATTAACACTCAATGTATCATAGGTGGATTTTCCCGTGTTTCGTATCGGTAATTATGAAGTAGTTCTTCTTGAATTGTGTTTGGTATGCTAAGGTTAAAGATGGAGATGGAATTTGAAGTGTGTGTTCAAGTGATGAATTACTAGCAGGTGTGCAAATTTCTGATGAAACTAAATGCAATATGAGGCTATTAAAGCTGAGTGTAATAAATGCTAGTTAATCTGCATTTGGTGTTTCTTTTACTTATTAAAACAAAGTTTCACGAAGTTTTTTACTTATTCACAAAGTTTCACTTAGGCGTTGCCAAAAATGCCCAGTGATTACAAAGCTCGGCGATTTTTATGCATATCAAAGTTTCAAGAATAAAGCTTCTTAAAAAAGTTCTCCTTACATACAACCCTCATATTTTAAAACATTTTGCTATATTATAGTTAAAAAAATTCAAGCAATATAGTGCGTGGTTTGAATTTAAATGGCGGATTAAGCTCTACTGAATTAACACTCAATGTATCATTGGTGGATTTTTCCGTGTTTCGTATCGATAATTATGAAGTAGTTCTTTTTTAATTGTGTTTGGTATGCTAAGGTTAAGATAGAGATGGAATTTGAAGTGTGTTCACGTGATGAATTACTAACAGGTGTGCAAATTCCTGATGAAACTAAATACGATCTCAGGCTATTAAAGCTGAGTGCAATAAATGTCTAATCTACATTTTTTTATTTATTAAAACAAAGTTTCACAACCTTAAGTTCTGCCCAAAGCATCCAATGATTGCAAGGCTTGGCGATTTTTGAGTATATCAATGTTTTGAGAATAACGCTCCTTATGAAAGTGCTTCCTACACACAACTATGGTGGATTACGCTTTAATGAATAAAAACAAAGTTTCACTAACTTAGGTTTTGCCAAAAGATGTCCAAAGATTGCAAAGCTCGTCGATTTTTATGCACATCATAGTTTCGAGAATAAAGTTCCATAACAAAGTGCTCTTTTGTTTGCAAAACTGTGATATTTTAAAAACCTTTTTTTAAATTATAGTTTAAAAAATTCAAGCAATATAGTGCGTGTTTCGTATCGGTAGTTATGAAGTAGTTCTTCTTGAATTGTGTATGCTAAGGTTAGAATAGAAAAGGAATTTGAAGTGCGTGTTCAAGTGATGTATTACTAACAGGTGTGCAAATTTCTGATGAAACTAAATACAATCTGAAGCTATTAATGCTGAGTGTAATAAATGTCAGTTAATCTACATCTACTTTTTTTTATTTACTAAAATAAAGTTTCATAACAAGGTTTTGGTAAAAATGCACAATTGCAAAGCTCAGCGATTTTTATGCATATCAATGTTTCTAGAATAAAGCTCCTTAAAAAAGTGCTCCTTACATAGAACTCTGATATTTTTTTATCTATTGGTTTGGTTCGTTGCTCTACGGTCATTTTGTGCACACTTTGGGCTAATTAGACAGGGTTAACGTGGATTCCGAACAACTAACAAACATCCATGACACCTCTAGGATGGCGCCGCCTATGAACCCAAAGCCAGATCGCTAGCCAATTGGCCTCCAGGTCCCTTTTTTATATTATAGTTCAAAAAATTGAAGTAACTTTTAATGCATTTTCTAGGATAAATATAGGATAACCTGTCTGGACATCGTCGCAGACTGCAGTTTTCGTGAAAGGCGTGGCGAATTCAACTTAAATACATTTTTTATTTCTATCCCTACTATTAATGAAATTTTAATTAAACTTAATTTTATTTTAACTTAACAAAAAATGGAAAAAAAAAAAATTAAATTTTTTTATGTCGTTGAAGAAATTGCGCGATATTGAATATAAATTTGGTGGCAGAGCTAAGATGGCCACATAGTAAGAATACGTAATGAAAATATCCCCCTTCCACAAACAAAAAAAAAATCGTTTAACTATCAAATATCAGATTAAAATTTAATTCTTACTTTAAAGGGTAGACTATTCAGATATTTCTTGAGCATTATTTTTTTTTAGAAAAAATCTTATATTCTGGTTAAAACTAATTATAATTCTACAACCAATTTTATCTAGGTTATATATTATGCTATGCATTTTATATTATAATATATTATGTCCTTATTTATTATGGGCCTGATATGCACGATATAGCAGAAGTTACTGTATATTTTTACTAATAGAATATGCATATAAATAAAAAGAGATTTTTATTTTTACTTTCACCTCCCATGGTGCACTCTGGTAACGTCATAGGCGGCTAAAAGATCTACTGCTATCGGCATGCAGCAATGTTCCTGTTATTCTGATGAAACTGACCGATTCCACCCTATATCAATGTAATCAGAAAGTGATGGCGTATAGATTCGCACAAAATAAACGAAATAGCCCATTTACTTCCATGGCAAAAATAGTTGGAGAAGTTGCTGTCTCCCCTCCCATATGTGAAGTTTAAAGTAAAAATAAACTGCTATTATGAAATACTAATTGTTGAATTAGTATATTGCTTTTTCATCCACAAAGATTATCGAACACGAAAGTTAGACGAGTATTCAAAATATTAAGTGACTATATTCATAAGATTTATGTCATGCCTCAATTGTCATTTTTTATCTATTATATACAATTCATTAATTTACATGGCATAGAACTAATAATTAAAAAATTATATTAAAAAATAGTAACAAATCGAAATAAGACGTTAACTTTTGAAAAATGTCATTTGTTCGAATAAAAAACAGAATATAACTTCAATTTATTTTAATATATCTTATGCTTTAACATAGCATCAAAGATTGAAAAAAATTAAATATCCTATCAAATATTCAATATATTTTGATTCTCTATATTTTAATTATTGAAACATGCTTGCGATATAATTTTGTATATTGTTTCGCGCTTGAAATGCAGTTCGATGTAAATAATGTTTGATTATCAATATAAATGTGACGTATTTGATTGAGCTATTGCTTTTAAAATTTCTAAATAGAAGATAAGTTTAAAGAATAATTATTTTATGCAATTCTTATATAATTTTAATATATGTATTTTTAATATTTATTATTTTATGAACTAAAGGATAATAGGAAAATAATTTTGCAAAACTCGTCTTCATTTTATTTTATGTAAAATATTTTAATTTAAAAAATAAAATATCAAACATTAAATATTATTTTAAGAAATTAATAACATTAATATATTTAACATTTTTTTCCTTATATTCAGTGGTCATGGGTAATTAATTTTTGTATCGCGAACTTATCTTCTTATATTTGTATGGTTATAAGAATTAAATTTCCTTTCAAACTTTAAGGAAAATTTATTCTAGTTTCTAAATTGAAGATAAGTTTTAAAGAATAATTATTTTATGTAATTATTATGCAATTTTAACATTTGTATTTTTAATACGTATTATTATTTTATGAATTAAAAGAAACTAGGAAAGTAATTTTCTAAAATTCGTCTTCATTTTATTTTATGCTGAATATTTTAATTTAAAAAATAAAATTACCAAACATTAAATATTATTTTAAGACATTATAATATGAAGAAAAAAATGAAAAATATATTAATGTTAAGTGGTCATGGATAATTAATTTTTATATCGCAAACTTATTTTCTTAAGTTTGCATAGTTATAAGAATTAAATTCACTTTAAAACTTTAATGAAAATTTATTCTAGTTTCTAAATAGAAGATAAGTTTTAAGATATAATTATTTAGAAGATTATTAATTTTAAGATTATAATTTTTAAAGAATAGTTATTTTATGCAATTCTAACGTAATTTTAACATATGCATTTTTAATATTTATTATTTGATTAAATCTATTTTAAAAAACGGATATACATTTATCATTATATTAAAAAAAATTTGTAAACTTTCTGTCAAAAAATTTGGTTTAAAGTACTAACAAGAAACGAGTAAAATAGTACTATATAACTTTTTATTTTTGATTAAAGTAAATTAACTCCTTGGATAAAGAATTCAAATGGAAAATCCTTTGATTTTAAAACGCAAACTTAAAAAGCATAATAGATGGTTAAAAATTAAACCTATGATACATCCATAAGTACAATTAAATATTTTCTCAATATCAGAAGTTGCTAACGAAACAAGGATTTCAAGGTCAAATTTGTTTTCCGATTCTTTTATGCTTTTATTTTGTATTGGAACTTCTCCACAAATTCAAATTCTATCTGTATCACCTCAGTGTCCTTCGCAATCTTGTTCTTCGCTTGGAAACAATGGCAGCGGAGAGTGTAATTATGTAAAAGTTATGTAAAAATATAAATAAATAAGAATCGATTTGCTACTTTAGATAGACTTATATGAGCATTATCAGAAGGATATTACCATAAAGAATTTAAACAAGGAAGTTATGTTTTTACAATATTAATGATATTGCATGTTTTAATTTTTTTTTTTTTTTTTTGGGGGACTATTTATTCTAAAAGAATTTTTGATCTACATTATTCGCAATGTTTTTATAATTTAAATTTTCATATTTTTAAAAATTTAATTCAGTAATATTTTTTTTATTCTCAATATTACCAAAATTGAAGCAGATTTTTTTTATATTCCTCAATTATTTGGATATACTTTAGAAATTGTTAATTTTTATTGCCGTTGAAATAACGATTATTTGAATGTGTATCTAATTTGAACAATTTGCTTTTGATTTATTAAATATATCAATGATACAACTAGTTACAAATAAAATTCATTGGATCCTTGATATGAAATCTTTTTAAAATCCAGTAGGATCTTATATCCTTTATATGCAATGCGGCTCGATGGGCAATTGGCTAGCGCTCTGACCTTCGGTACCACAGGTCTGTACCCCTACTCACCATTTCTCCTGAACGCCACAAAGAGCACTCGTGCCAGAGCACAGGAGGAAGCATGGTTACAACATTACAATTATAAATGCAACACCAAGAAAATCAGTAAATTTGTGTCAAAAGATTGAGCTATGCTATACTTGACAGAATTTTTCAGATGTTGAAATATTCATTTTAACAATGTAGTACTCAGATTGGTTTGTGTTGTCATTTGTTGTCATCACCTTTGTGTTTCTCATATTGGGTCCCATGGCGTATTTGATACAGATTAAAATTAAATCACCATAAATGAATGATACAAATAAAAAGTTTTTTTTTGATGAACACAACTTTTAATTATTGTACCTTTTATCAAAATTTCTGCTAATTATTACCCTCTAATTAGTTAGGAACTAACAATTTTGAATTTAAAATTAAATATCTTAAAAGAAAATAAATTAAATTGAATAAAACCTTAATGTTGATGGCATTGAATAACAAAAGGTTAGGATGGTATGATAGTTTTTTGTTTTTAAATGTAGGGCAAAAGTACAGAACACTGCGAACCATTGGCTTGTAGAATAACAATGACCATCGTTTTGCGCAATAACATATAAGCATGCTACAATCTAATGATTCAGATCTACTACAGCTGGACTTTGTATTAAAAAAAAATCTGCTCGTAAATACTACACCCAAATTGCTTAATTCTCGCCTCACGTTCCAAAATTATGAATTCAATTAAACGTCACATTGCAACATGGGATGGAAGAGGCGAATTATGTTTTTTAAATATGAAAACTCTGGTTCAATTACTGTTATTTCGATCAGTTATTTCGACTATTACTACTATTATTTCTACTATTCATTACCCTCTGACTAGTAAGGAATTCCCGATTTTGAATTTAAAATTAGAATATAAAAATTGAAATATAAAAATTGAATAAAACCTTATAGCTGATGGCACTGAATAAAAAAAAAGTTTGGATGATATGATAGAATTATTCATTTTTAATATAGAGAAAAAGTAAGAAAGTCTGCGAACCATTGCCTTATGGAATAACAATAACCAACGCTTTGCGCAATAACATATAAACATGCTACATTCTAATGAATCAAGGGGCCTAGTGGCCGACTGCCTAGCGCTTTGCCATTGGTACCACAGGTTTCGGGTTCGAGTCCCGGCGATGCAATGGATGTTTGTAATGGTGCGGAATTCACTTTAAACCGTAGGTCCCGGTCGAACATGATCGTAGAGCGTTGCGGGGGCATTGTTACTCCGCGTCAGAACACGTTAAACAGTAGGTCACGGTCGGTCCGTTTAGCCTAAAGTGTGCACAAGATGACCGTAGAGCGGCAAACCAAACCAAACCGCGTCCTAAGCAACAAGCTACACGCACCCCTTGAATTGTGCTAAGTGAGTAACGTTGACATAAATTTTTAAAAACAATTGTCTAAGTGTTTGCCAGCTGCATTAGAACAAAAAAAAATCTATTGACTCAGATCTGCTTCTACAGCTGAAGTTTCTTTTAAAAAAAAATCTGCTCCCAAATACTACACCCAAATTGTTTAATTCTCGCCTCACGTTCCCAAATTATGAATTCAATTAAACGTCACATTGCAGCATGAGATGGAAGAGGCGAATTATGTTTCATAGAGATGAAAATACAGGCTCAATTACGGTTATTTCGATCAGTAGCGGCAGGCCATGTCCTGTAATAAGTGCTCCTTTTATCTCCTGGAACTAGGAGGACGATGGCCACTCCTTCGAATTTCGCTTTTCGAAGGATTTTTAAGAAAATTAGATTTGCTATGGAAATTATTACTGCCGGGATTTTTTCAGTTGGCAAATTATAGATTTAGAAGTGATTTACTAAAATCCAAAAATGATTGGTTACTTTATGGTGCATTAAGGTGCCTAATTGAACACGGGATGTTCTTTGAAACGGTATTTTGTAAAAGTAATACGCAATGATTTTAGATGGATCATGTTTTCTTAACTAAAATACGTATGGGTAGGGCGCCTTAATTTTTTTAACTGACTTTAAAGTGATACAATGTCAAAATCATGAAATTAAAGACATCTTTAAAATTGATTAGTTTTTCTTAAGCAAGTTGCTATTTTGAAAGTTTTCTCGCTTTATGTTTGTAATACAGAATGATCCAGACGCCGACATATGAATGAGATATGATTTTTATTACTTTAATTTTTTTTATTAAAAGAAAGCAAATTCTTGCTATTACAGGGGCATATTAAGTGCTAGGAATGTGGGTCATTTTTATATAAATTAGCGGGAAGAAGCTTTTTTTTGCACCAATCTTTTAGTGTAACTTTTTAATGTTATCAGTTCCAATTCCTTTCATATTGTAGGCATGAATGCATGCACAATGTTGATTATCCCGTACGAACCTCCATTACAAGTAGATAATCTTCTCAATAATTTTCTGAAATATTCGAGCAAGTGTCCTTTATAATTTCTCCAATGTCTTCTTAACGACTAAGCTGGCTTTTAGGTCACCATAAAAAGTTTACGGCATATCCATTTTAACAAATGTTTTTCACTAAATTTTGAATCGCCATTTTGTTTGGAAAAAAAATTCACAACGAGAAATAAAAAACTCAATACGCACAGCAATGTTAGACGAAGTTTTGAAATAATGTTTGTTGATTAAACTTCTTTCCTTTAATAGGACGGAAATGCCGCAATATTGTAAAATACTTCTTTTGATACTCAATTAGTAGAACCAACATTGTGATGCGGGTTGGACATGTGGCACTATATATTGAAAGTGAATTGAACTATATGTTCATCTGTAATACAAATATGTGCTTTTATTTACTAAAATTCATGGGTACATTGAATTTTAGATCATATGGTAATTTTCGGTTCCAAACATTTGTAAAACAGAACCAGCACAGTTTGATAGATCTAGAATTAAGCATCCCATTTGTTTCGAAATCTAAATTTGACGTCGAATCGAAAGCTTTTGTGTCAATATCGGGGATAGTTAGAAAACAATCTGAAGGCCAGAATATCCTTCCATTGGGATCGTAGTGTGATCCCCAAATTCCGCCATAAAATGTTTGAAAGTGTAGTAGCAAAATATGAATGTTCAATCTGTAACATATATGAATGAGGAGGTAGATTACCTTCTGTCGAAATACGTGACATTGAAAACAACAAAATTCATAAAACACAAACACCTTTTACAAAACCAAATTCAGAATTTTTGTTACTTCTCTAGTATCGTAATTCTGCAGCATCTTATAACCTGTAAGTGTAATTTTCGATTAAGAATTCGTAGAATCTACAAAGGCCCATAATGCGCAGGCAATTCGTACCTGTTCTACGACTTACCATATTTCAATCAAGATCTGTTTTTATACCTATAGCATAAAATGAATAATACCTTTTTTATAGTTTAAAAGAGCATTTTTATGCTACAGTTATATATTTAAAAAATTGTTACAGACTTAAGATAAAGGAAATCGGAAAAAAAATATGCATTTAAGAACTACATTGAAAATATAACAGTTGGTATATTTTGAAATATTTATAATCTTTGCATGACAATTTTGGCCAGTACCGTAGTTAATTATTAATTTGTCGTTTTCAGTAGGTAATTTCAGTAGGTATTTTATGTTTAGAATATTGTTTGTTTATTTCTCTCTCATAAAAATAAGTATTTATATTCTATATTATCATTATAATCTATTATAGTTTATATTCTACATTATAATTCTATTCTATTATACATGTTTATATTCTAGTTTATATAATATATGTCATATTATTGTTTATTTCTCCCTCTTTCCATTTTCGTCGGCGTAAAACATATTAAAACTGCGGTTTCATAAAATGATTTTTATGAAATTTCCAGAAAAAAATATCCACAAATTATACGCATAGACCTATAATCCACACCCTGAAATCTTAAGTTTTTTTTAGCTGATAATCAGCGTATTATAAGTAGGTAACTAAAATGTCAGGTAAGCATGATTATACTTGTAATGTGCTAAAAGGAAAATAACTAGTTCAATCAGCATGTGAACATGTTTAAGACAATTAAGAGTTTTAATTTCTGATTATTTCAGACATATCTCCAATATTTTTGTTCGTTATGAAAAAAAGGCGCTTACTATTTTCAATCTCTATAATCTGTAATGATAGTAAATTTTCATCTTATACTAAAAACATGCTGTGTGACAATTGGTAAGTAGAGTTTTCTTTCACTCAATGGAAAAATCCTACAAATCCTCCTCTCATATTCAGCAAGAACATAAATGTACCTTTCTAGGTAAATTTATATTCCTGCATTGCAAAAAGGAATGCCAAGTTGTTTTATTAAAAAAGGAAACTGATTACATCTGTAGAATCATATAAATGCCCGAAACATGTAGATGATTCCGAAAGATACAGATGCTTAGAATTTTGTGGGAATGTAAATAATTGGTACATGTCACAAGAGATCCAATCTCGGACTATACCTGCACGTGGTAAGTTTGATACCATCAGGTATGTTAATATTCCAAGAATAGAATCGGTTAGTTACTTGACGGGAATTGCAAATGGATTGAACACCATAAACAATTTTGGACCAGGCGAATAGGCATTCGGGCAGAAGATATTGGATGTATTGAATATAAGGAAAAATTGGAATGCAATGGCCAAGAATGAATAGTTCTGAAAAAAAAATCTTAAAAGGTTTCTTTATGCCCAACCATAGTGGATCTTCTTTTTTGGTGAACGACTCCCTATCAAATTTAAAGCTTCTATATGCAAAAAATATGAAAACAGCATTATATAAAGTTTATAATTTATTATATAAGTGTAAAAATATATTAAAAAAATATATGAATATAATCAAAAGAACTACAAAATTTAATAAAAGTGATTAAAAATTACCCGTTTTAACATTTATTTTACAACGTAAAAATAGTACGTGAAAATAGGTTAATTTCCCAAATTTTTTTTTCTCAGTACCTGAATTCTTTTTGCAACTCCAACTTTACTTTTATAAATTTCTCCCTAACTAATCTATCTGATAAATCATGGACATGAGTTTTATGCCTGACTTCTCTGAGATCAGAAACATGATTCTGTTTACTTATAAAAACATATAAGCTTGCAGCAGACTTCGTTATGATTGGGCTGCATGCATATGGTTTCTTTATATCTTGTGATAGTCCACTTTCTGTAGTCCACTTTGGCTAAATCTAAATCTACTACACATAAACCGTATCTGTAATGAATAACCTCAAAGACTCATGAAATATTACAAAAAAATATTGCAAAAACATCATTTTTCATATTTGTAGTTTTACTGAATTTCAAAGAATATATATCATCATCATTGGCGCAACAGCCCAATGTGGGCCACGACCGTCTACCTACTGGTAGATTTCAAGACGAGAGATGTTTTTCTTTTTTTTTTACAGAGTAGGGTTGTCAGTTCTACGCTCAACGGTGAACAGTCATATGAGATCGGGACCTACGACTTAAAGTGGTACCGAGCGCCAGAGCGCTAGCCACTCGGCCATTCAGTCCCAAAGAATATATATATCATACCAAAAAGAATATATAAGCCCTAAATATCGTCTGGGATCAAAAATTGGCTAGAATTGATATTGTAAATAGAGTAAACACTAAAATTTGTTTTTATAAATTTTCAATCTATGAAATAAGACACAAAAATATTTATTTGGTTTGAAATAAATAAATAAAATCAAAAATTTTTTTAATTTTTTGTAACGAAATTAAGGATATCAAAAGTATTTGATTTTTTAAATTAAAGCGAATAAATTTTTATTTAAATAAATCAGTTTAAATTAAAACGAACTAATTATTTAAATAAATCTATTACTTCATGATTATCCCTTTTAAAACTTCTATATGCAAAAAATATGGTTACAACATGGTATAAAATTTATAATTTATCATATAAATGTAAAAAATTTTATTTCAAATATATGATAAAAAAAAACCCCTAAAAATTTATTAGAATAGAATCAAGCTGCTCTGTCGCAAGCTATCGGCATATATTCAAACCTTTTCTTTTTCGTTAAATTTTATCTGAAAATAATGCTTACTAAACAATGAAACGGTTTTTAATTTGTTTTTATAGACAGTTTTATCTGTAAATATCCCGTAAGTAGCAATCTATAAATGTGAAAAACATTATGTTAAAGAAAACTTCTATCATAATTTAATTTATAAAAAAGTTGCTGAAAATACAAACAATGAAAGTGTTCAAATACCTGAATTTTGAATTAATATTTAACTAAAATATTTAAAAAAATTTATGTAATTACTTATAAAATTAGATTTGCACAATTATTTCATTGAACAATTTATTGGGCAATTTCTGCAAAGATATACTTAACAATTTATTTTCGACTTCCTTGAAATACCGATTCTTCAAACACAACCTTTAAAATTGCAAATTTTATTTTTTACAGCATCCCTGAAATAATCGGGTTTTTTTTTCTTTACTAGAGTAACAGACTTTTTTTTCTTTTACAATAGGTTCGAAATTTATTATTTCCATTTATTTTTTTCCCCTTTCTAAAACTCTCTGGTCCATTACATTATATTATTTAAATTTCTCACCCGATGGCTAAATGTTGTTGCATGGGTGTGTAAAAAAGCGTGAGCGGCTTACTGCCCAAAAACAACAACAACAAAAAAAAAAAAAAAAAAAAAGAAGAAGAAATCTTTATAATAATCACAGAACAGAATTGATATTTTGCCCGTTTAAATTACTTAAATAGCTTTTAAGGTGCAAAGCTGCGCGACATTACAGTGTAGTCCAATACGGAATCACGCCCATCTAATGGCTTGATTTCAGAATAGTTTTTTTTTTCTTTTATTATCTTCCTTTCGGTAACTAGTAGCCTTTTATAAATGGTTGCCTCGTCATTATAGAAAATCATTTAAATCTGCATTAAAGTCGCATAGGCGGTTGCCTTGAAATTTGATTAAGGTTTTTGCGTAATAGGGTTTTTCCACTCACGTGTGCCAATCGCTTTTCGCAAATTCAGACAGAGTCCGGTAATTGTGCTGATGAATACGGTAAAAGATTGAATAATTGTTTATAAATAGAGATGAATTGCTTTTGAGTGCCTCTCCGCTTTCCTTTTTATATTAATCGAGTTTACGGTGCTTTTTGCTTAGCGGTATCCTTTAAAAAATGGATGTGCATGTTTTATACATGAGATACAAAGGTGATGAAAGCAGAAGTAATGAAGCGTCCGATGATAGATGCATGTAGATTAATGAGACCCCACTTGTGATTGAGTAATTCCAACTCACCCCCTTGGAGTTACTCAATCACAAGTTGGAGGAGAGTTACAATTTTTATTTGCGTTAGGTTGATCAAATTCAAACTCCATAGAATGGTAAATCTTATAACTAACACTTAATGATCAAATATTTTTCTAAGTGAAACATGATGAAAATGTGGATAGGTAAATAACTATTACAAAAAAGAGATGGCTTATACCATTAAACATTTGGTAATCAATATTGATTAACTACCTTTTGGGAATTGGCATATGTCCTGCGCATTTTGATAATTATATAAACCAATTTATTTTACCTTAAAATTATATGATATAGTATCATATGAAAGATATATTGTCATATATATATGATATAATGTTGTGTGATTAATATTCAATTCTCTCTCATCATTGGCGCAATAGCCACATGGTGAGCCTTGGCCCACCGTGGGGCTGTTGCTGTTTTGATAATGTCACAAATCATAAAATGATCAATAACTACAGGAAATACATGAAGTAGAAGTTAATTTAATTAATAAATTAATTCCCTGACAAGTCCATGTTGGACCATGACCGTCTGCATATAGGCAGATTTCGAGATAGATGTTTTTTCTTTTACGGGTTAGAGTTATCAGCCTTACCCCCAACATTCATATTAGACAGGGATCTATGGTTTAAAGTTTATTCCGAACCAATGCAAACATCCATGGGATTGCCTGGACTTGAACCAGAAACCCTCGGCACCGATCGCCACAACGTATAGTCACTCGCCCGTCAGGCCTTAATATTCAATCACCCTTTAGAAAAATGTGATAATGGCGATTAACACATAATACAGCTCTGTAAGAGTAAGGCTTTACAGGGAGTTATTTAATCTTACACGTTTTCAAATGTAAGACAACATATAAATCTGAATAATTGGGATAAAATTGATTATTTTAGTTTGTTTGTGTGGGAAATTTTCTTAAATTCGGTTTATCCGATTATTTTACTCACTGTTTACTTATGGCTAACTCTTATTTTAAACTCTAAATTGCATAATTGATCCTTCATAATCAAATTGGTTTTTGTTATTGATGAAATTTTGATCATAAATATCATGATAATGTTTGTAGTTGGTTAATATTTGACTTAATGGTTTTTTTTATCATTTGTACATTATATTTTGATGCAATTGATTTGATTCACGTCCATTATATTTTGATACATTTGATTTGATTCACGTCCATTATATTTTGATACATTATCATCTGTCCATTATCTTCTTCATTGGCACAACAGCCCATGGAAAGCCAAGGCCGTCTGCCTATTGGCAGAAATAGTTGGATACATTACCAACAAAAATTATCCATTTTTTTCATTTGAAATCTCAAACTGTAGAGTTCATTCCTCATGGTGTCAAATAAATTTGTCATTGTAGAAATGATAGTAAATGCTATAAAGATAAGAAAATTAAAAAAGAATAATAAAAAGGAGAATAAATTAAGATAATAAAAAAGGAAGTAATAAAGTAATAAAAAAGTGAATAAATTATTATCTACAAAATAAAATTAATCAAATTAAGCACCTGATAGTTAGTCAATTATTAACATTGCGTCAATAGTTTCTTTGGTTTCAGAGATGTATGCATTGTTTTGTGAAAATCCAACAAAACCTGAACTGTTGAAGTAGATGGCATACTATTATGAAATTGTATAAATAAATCAAAACTCTATTAAAATATCTAATATCTTAGATTTAATGTATAGCTCTGGCGAAATTAGATCTCCAATATTCACTTCTCAATTATTTGTATGATTTTTTTCTTCTATTTTATAAATATAAAATTTGATGCTATTTTCGATCACTGTAAAATTGTTACTCTGATAAACGAGTAATTATTTTATTGATTAAAAATTTCATTAACAAAATGTGAGAAAAAAGAAAGCAGACCCGCTAGAGTTTTTTAAATCTCTTGATAGTAATGATTTTTTGGAATACTTTACTGAGGCTGGCAAATAATTCTTGTTATCACGATTATTTATAAAAAAAAAGTAAGTGAAAGTGTAAAATAAAAATGAACAAAAACAAAGAATAAACTAGGTAAGATTTAAATAAATATTTTTAATCTGATTTTCAATACAATACGATACAAATTTGAACAAAAGCTAGTCTAGTCGATCTAGACACATTTTCTTGATCTGACACTCATTACTTAATGCTAAACAACAAAATGCTTTTGGATATGGTCCAGGCATTTACAAGGCTCTAATATTCGTACTCAGAAACACAAATGAGGTACAACGCTCGGATGGATTTACCCACGAGTTTAACGACAGCAAGAATTTCTTTTTTCACACCTTTGTGCGTAAGTGTTAATAGACAATAAGCAGACATATTGTAGGTAATGGACTAGAAAGTGTAAATCACTTTAAGACAATGCTTTGAAACGGATCGTATACTCTGAGAAAATAATGAGTTAAATAGCATTACTAAAGTTTTTTTTTTTTTTATTTTTTTCGACCTTTAAAATTCCAGGAAGCTATTATAATACAGCAGTACTGAAAGAATCGATCCCTTTTTCCGATGTGTTTTGAAAACCTAAAAGAAATAATAATAAACAAGTGATAAAGGATGTGAATAACAATAATACTCAAGATTTCATTGCTTAATCATTCATGGCAGGTGCTGTACTTTTTTTTAAAAGATTAATTTAAAAAATAATTTTAATAATTTTAATAAAAAACGTTATTATTTTGTTTATTAATGGTTTAAAAATAGCTGTTCAATATATATCGTGTACTTCTAAATTGTATTAGTTTTTTTATCTTCTCAATTGTAAATATTGCTGTAAATTACACAGCTATTCAAAATTAAAAGAATTTTTAATTTCAGGCCATTGTATCCAGAACTATGGGACGTATTTTAATTAAACTCATATAATACAAAATTGATATAATAAAAAATGAATACAACAGTTATGGAACACATGCATGATCCTAACGAGATTTAGTTAGCCCCAGAAAGCTAAAATGAAGTTTATAATATCGGAAAAAAACTCGGATAAATAAAGTATATAGTCTCTCCCCTCTCAAGGCTCTATAACTTCTACGAAGTGAATTTAAACTAAAATTCAGACAATTTACGAATCTTTGTGAAAGTCTCTCCTTCTGGGGGATGGAAGGCGAGTTGCAATTGCACTGCCGAGAAATCACATTATGTGGGATTTAGGTCTAGAATCTGGATGATAATCTTACTTTTCCGGAATTCGTCTGACCATACATTTATGGGATAGGACGCCGTCACTCAATAAAAAGATATCAAGGTAAATGCACTTCTGAAAAGGTGAGCATAAAGTTCCAATATCTCATCTCTTTTGCTTTACAGAAGTCATGAATTTCTAACAAAAATATAGAGATCTGTGCTCCCATCTAGCATGTCAATGTCAACTCAGTCTATCTAACCTCCTCTGTGATACCTTTCTGAAATGTTATAGGACAGGTAGTGGGTCAGTGAATCTCTCCAGATGGACGTACGCCGATAACCTGGGGTTAAAATGATTCTACATCTGTAAATATAACTACTTCTGATCCAAAGTCAATATTCTTTGAACCATATTATATTTACTCTCCTGTACACAGCAGTGAGCGGATAGCTCTTCTGGCAAACATCAGATTTTCTAGCAAACAGATCGTTTTTTTTTTTTGTAGCTTACTGTAAAAAATAACCTTAGAAATTCGAATTTCCGAGATGCTTTACGGCCACAAATGCGGAAGACTGTTGCCCTCTTATTAAGCCTCGCCATAATGAACAAATATCGATCTTCATTGGCCGGCGTGGCTCTTAAATGACTTTGGTCAAGCCTTTTATCCATGGATTCAATATCCTCAAACTGTTTTTCGAACTGTTAAGACAAGAGGTTATGCATTATATCTAATTTTTTAGCAATTCTAGGCTTGAGACTGAGCTATTTCGAATATAACCAAGATTCTCCACTTCATTCCATTATCCAAATGTTGGTGATTACTCAATTTACTGTTTGTTCTTGAATTTCAACAAATGTTGGGGAAAACGCACTGCTCAGGTGTACGAGAGATCAAAGTGCTTCTAACTTAACACGCACATGCTTACATATGTGCACTAATTAACATTTTTGGAAGCTTTAGTTTTATCTTTCGATCAGTACTTTTCAAAAAATAAAGAAAACGCGCAATTTATATAAACTATGCAATAAAATTCTCTTAATTTTGAATACCATTATATATATATCATGGTACAAGATTCTATAATCCATTTTCATTTTCATAACGCATTTTCTATTAAATTAGTAATTTTTAGTTATTTTGTTTATCGCTAAATAGAATATTAATGAACACCAATATTTTTTTGAAAATATTTATTGTAATATTCTTTGTATTATAATTTATTATTTTTTCAACTATGTATTTCTTACTGAAGAACAAATTATTAATTTTATGTTTGCTCGTCATTTATTTTATATCGATAGCGATTCAACAAAATTAAAAGTATTGTTAACTCACGTCACTATATAGAATCGATTTCAAATTACGAATTAAAAGATTTAAAAAATTCAGAGTTTACTAATGAATTTTTTTAGTATATACATTGAGTTCTTCTTTGTTGGGATAGTTAACTGTGATGCAAATGCTACACTATTTACAAAGCAATGCTATAGTATTAATTCATTTTTTCTTCATTGTTGAAGAATGTTACATTTTTTAGCAGATATTAATTCCTCTTTTTAGTTAGATTAATTTTTATTTAAAAAACAACCAAACGAAACTCAGTGTCATGGATGAAATTAATTTTCAAACAAATGTGATTTTTATTGCTTAAACATCTGCTATTATAAATTAAAATAAAATTATTTTTAAATGTCGTTAATAGGAAATAGAAACTGCTAAGAAGTTTGAAGTTAAAATAGAAAACAAGTAGTATGTTGCCATTCTACTAAATGAACTTTCTAGAAAATACCAAGTTTTCCACTGATTTTCAAATAGTTGAAACTGTCGATTGTTAAACCTATGCTTGTTGTTGTTCCTTATTCCACTTGGTAGACAGCACAATCTACAGCAAGTCCAAGAACCCATGTGGTCTCATGGAAGGAAACGGGCAGCTTCTGTTGTGATGGAGCACCCGTAGGTAGAAATCTGACTTGGCTCTGTGACGATGACTTTTTACTGGGTACCAACGCTCTACACTATATATATTAGACCGGGGCCTATGGTTTAAAGTGGATTCCAAGCCATTACAAACACCATGGAATCGCCGGGATTCAAACCCGAAACCTGTTGGCACCGAGCGTCAGAGCGCTAGTTACTGGGTCATCAGGTTCCATCTGTGCTTGTAAACGTTACTAAGTTTCTACCTAAATCTGCGCGCTTTAATCTAGGAAATATTTAAACAATTTATAGATTTTTAGGGTACTTACGTATTATCGCCACCACAGCAGAAGTTGCGATAATGCGCCAATAAAGAGCTGCCAATGCGCCAAAATAGAGACTGTTTTGAATCTATATTAAACTCTATATCGGCCCATTTTCCACCGAAATCCGATTGACTACTTGGTTTTTAAATAAAGTGTTTTGATTACTGAAAGTGTTTTGATTTTAAATAAAGTGTTTTATATATTTTATGATTTGTCACAAAAATTTTAATTGTAGATTGGCGGCACTTAAAAAACCGCCAAATCTGTAGCTGCGGTGGCGTTAATACGTAAGTACCATTTTTAGTATAAAAGAATACATACAAATGAAATTACTAACTGGTTATTAACCCATTAAGACCAAACCCTTTTTGACTTCAAGGAAATTAATAAAATTCAATTTTGGTGCTTTGCTAGTCTAATTACAGGAACAAAAGTGAAAATGAGAAAAAAAAATATTAGCTACAAAATGTTACTAAAATGCAAAGTCAGGCCATAATGGTTACTTTTACTATACATGTTTATGCTAAAGCTGTGTTATATAGATGCACATAGCATACAATAACAAACTATCGTTATTTTCATAATGTAAAAATACAAAATACTCGAAATAGTAGCATAATTATAATTCCAAAACTTTTTAACAAATGATGCATTTCAATATATTGAAGCATATGTCAGGTATTAAAATGTTTCTTGTGAATTGATGTTGCTGTCAATTCGCAAAACATAGAAATTTTGTTTTCACACAGTATATAATTCTTATTCTTTTATAAACTTTCGATTTCTGCGATATAAGTTCTTTGCTATAAGTTATATTATTACTTGCATAAATTGGATCATAATACATTTGTTGATATGATAAGGTTCAATAGTTACGAAAGTGGAGATAAATGATTATCAAATACCTTGTTTGGTTGTTTTTTCTTCTGTAAATTCACGATGTTTATATTCTGATCTAGTTGAATATGTATCTATTACCAAAAAACATGAAAAAAATATCAAATATTTAATGTTTTCATTTTGAAAGTAATAATAAGCAATCAGATGGAAAGAAAGTCATTTAAAAATTAAAATTATGTATAATTTATTTAATATAATATAAATTAAATAAAAAATTTGGTGCGTAACATTAGACCTATTATTTATTTTTTCAAAAACTCTTTATTTATTCTTCCAAATTTATTTCGTCGCCTTCCAAGTAATCCTCTTCGGACACAATGCACTTATGCAAACTTTTTTTCCAATCCTCAATGCATGCCAAAAGGTCATCGTCAGGGAAGGCCTTCGCAGTGCGCGCCGATTGACGTCCAATCTCTTCAATTGACTCAAAACGGTGTGCCTGGAGTGGTCTTTAGAGTTTAGGGAATAGCCGGAAGTCTCATGGTGTGAATACGGTGGTTTTGGAACGATATGTGTTTCAATTTTGGCGAAAAAGTCACGAAGAATCAATGAAGTGGGAGCTGGAGCATTCATAGAAACCGAATAAGTTAAATTTTCCAGTTTAATAGATACTTAACACTGATCTAATCATATGCTTCTAACTCTGATCATCTGTTTTCTGTGCCAATCGAGATTTGACGCGTTTGAGGCCCAAAATGGAACTGACCGATCCTTTTCAAATTCCAACATCGTCGACAAGGTCTCTGATTGTAAATCGACGGCACCAAATCTTTAATTTTCTGGACGGGAGCTTCATCGGTTGAGGTTGATGGTCAACCAGAGGGCTCCTCGTCTTCAACGCGTTCTCTGCCTTCTTTGAACTGTTTATACCACTTCTAAACAATATAGGAATGCTCACTGAATGCCTTCTGCAACATTATATACGTTTCTGCAAACAAAATTGAATTCAAGTTCTTTGCTCAATTAATTCAGACATTTCAAAAATGTCCGGAATCAGTTTCAGCGTCTCACAAAGTCAAGCGTAACTAAAACACTAATAAATATTTTAACGTCAAATTTCGCACAGATGTCAAGGACAGTGTGAGCAATTTAAAAACGGAAAAAAAATTAAATCCCATAAGCCCCGTGAATTTTAAATTGAAAATTGGTCTTATATTTTGGACACATTAGTAGAGTACTTGTGAAGATCGTGGACTGTATATTCTCTCTGTAACCTGTTTGCCAGCCACATGAAAAAGGAAGAAATGGAATGAAAATTAATATTATTATTATATAATTAATGTAATATAATATGAAATAAATAAGGAATTAAGTGCATAACATTATACATTATATTAGATACGCACAGACTTGTGAAGATCGCGGGCTCTATATATGCTCTCTATAACTTGTTCGCCAACCACACAAAAAAGGAATGAAAATTATTATTATATGTAATTAATGTAATATGAATTAAATAAGTCATTAAGTTGCTATCGTTATATCAGATGCACACAGACTTGAAGAGATCACAGGCCGTAAATACTCACTGTAACTTGTTCGCCAGCCACATAAAACAGGAAAAATAGGAGTGAAAGCTATTAATCATGTATAATAAATGTAGTATAATGTGAAATAATCAAGAAATTTGGAGAATAATATTATATCAGGTACACAGGTTTGGTTTGTCTGTCTGATGTCATTTTTTGCACACTTTGAGCTAATTAGATCGGGACCTACAGTTTAACGTGGATTCCGAACATTTAACAAACAGCCATGCCATGGTCAGGATTCGGATCTGAAGCCTGTGTTATCAGACCAGAAAGCTAGCAAATTGGCCAGCAGGTCGCTGTATCAGGTACATAGACTGATGATGATCGTAGGCTGTATATATTCACTCTAACTTTATGGGGACGGGGGAATATATATATGAGTCTTTATCATGCCTTTATATGTATATATATAGCATGTAAACAAAAAATAAACAAGTAATATAAAAAAAGAAATTAAGTCTATTCCTACTTTTTTTTCACTCTATTGCAGAAAGTCCTTCATAAATAATTTTCATTCATTTTTTGAAGTTTATCTGGCACCATCTATTGATGGATACATGCAACTTAAATCTAAAAAAAATTATAATTAATTAATTAAATTTAATTACTGAATTAATATTTGAAAAAACTGTATTAGCATCCAGTGTCATCCACTACAAGTTTTAAAAAAATGTATTTGAACTTGAGTGGATGAATAAAAAGTATTTCATGAACGATTGAAAATTTGAACAAGACATATAGGGAGAGTGTGAGCTAATAGAAGGAATTGAATAAATTTGATATCAGATATCAAGTTGGTTTAATGTTTATTCTATTATTTGTTCAATTTTGCTAGTAATACGCCAAAAATAATTAGTAAAATGTCTTTTTATTTTTCCATTGGTTAATAATCTTTATGATTGAAAACGTTTTTCTTCACAAATATATATACAATGAAGGAGGTTTACACGTCATGATGCATTCATTATATGGCAAAGATCCAATCTGCTTTATTAAACGTACTTTTAAAATGAAACCGGCGTTTTGGCAATCCTATAAAATAAGTAATAAATTTCGTGATTGCATTTGGTTGACGTCTTGTTAACTAACATAATTTAGTCTTATATGAAGGAGAGAAAAAAAAAATATATTAAATAAATGTTTATATCAAAAAGTTGTAAAGTTTTTTCAATGAATTGGAATTAAATAATGTCCCGGTTTTATGTTTTATCAAAATCTTAAAGTTACATTTAAAGAAAATAATATCTTTATTGATTAAAAAAAAGTTATAATCGGCTGGGCTGATATATAACTTATTAGTTAAAAAATCATAACGAATAACAGTAATTTTAAAAAATAATAATAAAACGTTAAAATTAAACGATAATAAACGATTTTCTATTCTTGAAAAGATCGCATTTTCATTTTGAAATAAAATTGTCCTTGCTTTCTCTTTGATCTTTTTTGATCTTTTAGAACAATTTTACGTTAATTTTTCTTCTGAATTAATTATGTTACTAAATTCTTTAATAATTACTCAACTATTTTGTTTAAGTTTTATTTTAACTAGATGCTTTGTGTATTTAAATTATTAAATCAAATTTCATCAAGTTTCACTTCCTTTTTGTACAAAATTGATTCGTAAGTGCTTTTTCCAAGAAAAAAAATATAAATAAATATTATGTATAAAAAAACTCGGGAAAGATATTTTTAAAAAAGTTTGCAGATGTGAATGAAAATGTCCAATATTGAAAGTGGTCAAGAACACGAAAACCCTGCTCCCCAAAACAATCCCCATGATTTTATGGGTAATAATAAATAAATAAATAAATAAAAACCAGCTGTATTGCTTTATAAACAGTAATTACATATGAACAGGCCAGTCGCTAGAAAAAAGATGGGTCACAGCCTCGCGCTTTATTTGTAATGCATATTTTTTAGATCATTTTACATCAAAATCCACTTAAGATAGTATCTTGGAATGAAATATTCAGTTGCAAAATACGATTTCAACAAGTGAGTTATCCGAGTTCCAGTCTACTTAGTGTGTGTATTGTGGTCACTAATTTGAAAAGTACACCGACTATTTGCGGTATTGGGTTGGATTATCTAATAAAAAGTTAAAATCATCAAATACAGTATGATATACTTACAAGTCTTTGGTTTGGTTTGTCGCTCTACGGTAATTTTGTGCACACTTTAGGCTGGTTAGACCGGGACTTACAGTTTAAAGTGGATTTGATACCGCTCACAAATATTCATGTTACTTCAAGGATTTGAACCTGAAGCATGTGGTACTAACGTACAAGTCTTTGGAGGTTTACTTCCCCCACAAATAGTGTGCGGGTTGAAGAAAAATTAGCTAGATCTCTGGTCTCTTCTTTGGTACCGTAGGATTCAGGTTCGACAAACAAGACCAAACCGAACCAATCCACAAATAGTCAGGTATTAACACAATGCAGTAAATAAAATTGCCAAGAAATCTTTGGAGCTTCGTGACACTAGCACATTGCTTCTTTCTAGAAGCAGTGTAACTATTCCTACATTGGAAAAAAGATATTTTCATTTTCTAAAACAAATAATGTAATTTTTAACTAAGTTATAGTTAATAAGGGAACAACAGGTTTAAAAATGCAAAATTAGCCGCCATATTTAATTTATTTTTAATTTGATTGTAACTATTTCAAAATTTGTTGTTGTTTTACATCATGCAATATTTTGGATCGGGTGAACAATATTAAAATGTAAAACATTAAGAGCCTGGATTGCGAAGTATTTCTGTATAGAAAGGCCTAAACAGTTTTTATCTGCATTATTTGATCTAACTTAAAAATCTGGAAAGCTTGAAGCTTTGGAAATAAATAATTCATGAGTCATGTCCACATCATAAAAAAATAGCATATTAATACTTTTTTTATCTGCATAAGTATGTGAATTTATTTTTTCATATTCGATTTCAACAACGATAAATCATTGTTCAATCACTATGTCAATTTATTCGCATATTAAAACTTTCATTGTACATAGAGCTAAACTTGCATTGCTAAAAATTTTATTTCTTTTAAAATCTTTGTGAATATTCTACATATTTTTGCACGATAAACCATATTTTTTTTTACTCACTTTCCTGAATTGGTATAAATATTTATAAAATATTGCGAATCTAATTGATGAATCTTGATTCAGAAAGTTAATGAGAAATGAAAACAAGTTATCCATTTCTGGTAAAGACTTGCAAGTAAACAGATATTACAATTAATATATTATACATACAGTACAGTTCCTATTTTACAAACATCGATGAATCGAATTTCCGATTTAATCCAATTACTTACGATCTTTATGGCTTTTTTTTTCTTATTTAAATTTTAAATTTTCTATTTTTAATTAAATTTGTTTTTATGAAGTATAAATTAAAATTAAAAATCCAAATAAAGAAAATGGTAGTCATGAATAGCTTTTTGAGACAAGGACTTCCTGTTTTGAAACTCTTCCGGTTGAAGATATTGGGATGAACGCAGATGAACACCAACTAATTACAGTTGACATGATTGATGACATATAACAGTAATTACAGATGATTCACAGTGATGAAGACTTTGTCCAACCAAAGAAATTGACGCATTTCGAAGGTTTTAAGTTCGATTGAAAAGATTGAATGCATTAAATAGACAGAAGAAACTATACCTGCAATTATGGTTAAACATACAATGGCGTAACATAGCAGAAATAATCCACAAATCAACCCACAAATAAAATATATATATATTAATAATTTTTTTCATATAAATGGGAAATGAAATTATTCATTTGAAAGCCTTACAAGTGTGCATCATATGTGTAAGTACCATAAAAATAAATTGTATGTAAATTTATAGTTTATTTCCATATTTAGTGACGATTTATGTAATCCTGTTTATCCGATATTTTTGCTATTCGAGGTGAGCTCAGTCTTTATTAACTCAAATAATTGACACTATATTTTCATCGTATCGTAATTGCCGCAATTATCATTATTATATTTATTGATTTATTACTGGGACGAGTTTCTTTTCTCATTATATTTATGATGAAAAAAGTAATTTGATATTAAGAATTTGATATTAAAGAATTTTAGATATTAAAAGAAATTTACATACATATATATATATATAATTGTATGTAACAAATTGTATGTAAATTTAAATTTCATCTCCATATTTAGTGAACGATTTATGCAATCCTGTTTATAATAGTTTTGCTATCCGAATTGAGCTCGGTCATTATTAACTCGGATAATTGACACTTTGCTTTATAGAGATCTATACCTAATATATATATATATCATTGATACAATTGTTGTTTTATCGTATCGTTATTGCCACAATTATCATTATTTTATTTATTAATTTATTACTGGGGACGAGTTTCTTTGGTCATTACATTTATGATAAAAAAAGAAATATTTTTTATGTTACTTTTTCAATTATATTCTTTACTACCATTTTTAGAAATAAAAATTTAAGCTACTAAAATAAGCAAAAGAATGCAGGTTTTGTTCATTATTATAAGTTTGTGGTTTTATTTTAATGTAATTGTTCGATTACATCTTTTATAAAAAAATATAAAATCTTCATCAGCAATACTTTTATCTTTTTATTTTATTATCCAGAATTTTCCAGCGTCCTGATGGCCAATTGGGTAGTTCTCTGGTTTTTGGTATCATAGGCTTCAGATTCAAATCCTGGAGGTGGTTTGATGTTTGCGAGTGGTTCGGAATCCACGTTAAACTGTAGGTCTCGTCAAATTAGCCTAAAATGAGCACAAAATGACCAAACCAAACAAGAAATTGTTAATAAGTAAAAAAAATTATAATATAAATGGTTTAAAAATAGAATAGAACTTATACTCCCATATCCGTATAACAATAATAAACCCTAAGCCGCCGAGATTTGAATGTTATAATAAAGTAATGTATGTGTCATTAGTAATTTTAAAAAACTTCATCTTAACACTACTCATTGTCGATGAGTTTTGTTGTTTTCGAAGCTGGACCTTGATCATTTGATATTCGAAAGGCAAAGAAGGCAATTAATAGGTTCAGCAATATTCACAGGGAAAACAAAGGGAGAGGTTCATACACTGAACTCAATGGTGGAATATTTGATGTGGCACAAAAGGTGGCATATGAGTGATAACCTTCCTCGACTTGAGCGGGCAAGCTTATCGTGTGCAAACGGCGATACCGTGCTGAATATACCGGTTATCGTTATATCACCGAAGTGAATCTTATCAGGTTCTTTTGCGATACAGAAACGAGGTATAGTTCACCATCTCTTGTCGTGTTTCGAATCAAGCACACTTAAATTCGGAAACCTGGCACGCTATCCACCAGATTAAGTATTTGGGAGTAAAAAAAGTCTTAGAAATGCCGAACTTTCCAAACCATCATTCTTTGGAACTTTAGTTATTAGCATTATTCACTGAAGAACTTGATTAAATAAGACCAAAGTCATTATCGGGGAGCAGAGTAGGAAAATTTACTATCTAGTACGCTGATTTACAAAGTGGTGATACCATTCCCTTAGGAAGTAATGAAACTTAGGAAGCAGGGTATAGTAGCCTAGGGTGCATTGGAGGTGTCATAAAAATAAGAGTGTGGTAAAAATATAAAGAAGGAAGAGCAGATAAGGAAGTTTAGAAAAACTATCCATCGACCATTCAGGAAGGCTTCAACAATTCCATATGTAAAAGCACATATAGTTTATTCAGAACTATGGGCTGTAATAAGAACATTTTTAATTATATTTTTTTTCTTCCTATTTAGTGAAACGTCGCTTTTTAGAGCAGTCACAAATTCGTTCATAAAGAAATAAATCGATTGCTAATAGCGACGTAAGATCATTTAAGAATATTTCTGGCAAACACTGAGATGGTGATTAATTAGTTCATTGATAGCAGAGCTCCAGTTTCATCTTCCTAATTGCCATCATTTTTATTTTCATATCTTTCATCATCATCATGCATAACATGACAGTTCAGAGTGAGCCAAGTCTTTCCTTTGAAGAGATTTCCTTGCATTCCTTAGGGTGACAATGGTCTTCCAATTCTTAACCATCAGTATAGCAAATTCTTTTTCAACTGCGGCTATCCATCGCAACTTGGGTCGTCCTCTTCCTCTTTGTCCCTGTAGCTTTGCCAAAACAAGCATTTTTACTGGGTTTAAATCATTCATTCTAAATACACGAACAGCCCAGTTTAGTCTATTGATCTTAATAATTTTTTTAATATCTGGGTCTTTATAGCATTTGTAAATTTCTGCGTTGTACCGTCTTCTCCAACAATCACTTTCCCTAACACCTCAAGAATAGCTCTTAAAATCTACCGTCATATCATCTTTAGTTATCTTAATTTTCTGTATGTAATGCGAATATTACTACAATTTATTTTATTAAAAAAAATTTCAATTTTCAATGGGCCTTATTTACATCCCTATTTTCTGGGTTTTAAGACGTTGACAGATATATATATACGTAAAAATATTTTATTATTTTCCTGCACATTTAAGAAATTTAGATTTCTAGGAAAGGAGGAGGCTATGAGTATTTTTGTTTCTAAGAAACAGTCTATAGACAAATAAATTTAGAACCCATTGCTCTAGTGGATACAATAAATTTTAGATATTTCGTTATCTATTATTTTCAAACTTCATTATTCAGTAATCTATTTCAGTACAAAAATTTTAATTTAAATACCAAGACAAAGAAAAAAAAGAAAACACGAACATTTTATGCGATGCTATTTTATCTCGAATATTTTAACGACTAAAACTGTCAATGTCATTAAAATTTTGAGTTAAAAACGAGTTGCCATTAATTAGTGATTTCCGCTAATAGAGATTATGCCGCAGCTTGTCTTATTCATAAAACAGCGACTCAATATTTCAAATTAAGTACGACTGAATGCATGCGGAGTATTTAAAACAACTCTCTTGGTGGGACTAGATAACGAAAGTTGTATGAGGAGAACGTGTTAATCTTGAGAATTAGGTTGAGTCGTTTACCTATGTAAATCGGCGACAGTTTTTTCACAAAAGTTATACACCGCCACTGATCTAGAGGCGCGATAGAGCATTCTACAGCTGTTTAATTTGGTGACACTGAAAAACGGTAATGAATTTCTTGCATCTGACAATCCAGAACGAGTTTTTCTTCTTATGCAACAGTAAGTGCTCAGAATAGACATCGAAGAATTTTAAACAGTATTTCGGGACTATAACTGCAGTGAAATAGCCAACTATATCGGCAACCCGAACAGTTTTGGCAAAGAACAAAAAATTACAGCTGAATTATTTTCAGAAGACGATTGCATTAATTTAAGAATTAGCATCTGGAAATTCCTCTTTCTTAAATCATAAAAATTATAATTTGGTTATGTAAGTGTTTTTAATATTAAATTCTGGATTGGATTGGCCATGATAAATAACCTTTTCAACAGGCGAGCATGCGCAGAATTAAATAACAGGATCTCAATATTATTACACATTTATTTTTTCCAAGCTAATCTCTTCCTGAATTCTAGAAATCAGCAACGACATACACTGAAGTGACAAAAGTCATGGGATATCTCTTAATATCGTGTCGGCCCTCCTTTCGCCCGGCGAAGTGCAGCAATTCGACGTGGCAGGGACTCAACAAGTCGTTGGAAGTCTTCTGCACGAATATTGAGCCATGCTGTCTCGATAGACGTCCATAATTGTGAAAGCGTTGTTGGTGCAGGATTTTGGGCACGAACAGACCTCTCGATGATATCCCATAAATGCTCGATGGGATTCATGTCGGGCGATCTAGGTGGCCAGATCATTCGTTGGAATTGTCCAGAATGTTCTTCAAACCAATCGCGAACAGTTGTGGCCCGGTGACATGGCGCATTGTCATCCATAAAAATCCCATCGTTGTTTGGGTACATGAAGTCCATGAATGGCTGCAAGTGATCTCCAAGTAGCTGAACATAAGCATTTCCAGTCATTGTTCGGTCCAGTCGCACCAGAGGACCAAGTCCATGCCATGAAAAAACAGCCCACACCATTACGGAGCCACCACCAGCTTGAACAGTGCCTTGCTGACAGTTTGGGTCCATGGCGTAGTGGGGTCTGCGCCACACTCGAACCCTACCATCAGCTCTTACCAACTGAAATCGTAACTCATCGGACCAGGCCACGGTTTTCCATTCATCTAGGGACCAACCGATATGTTCATGTGCCCACGAGAGTCGCTGCAAGCGATGTCGTTCTGTCAGTAAAGGCACTCGAGTCGGTCTTCTGCTGGAATAGCCCAAGAAAGCCAAATTTCTCCGCACAGTTCTAACAGACAAGTCCCTTGTACGTCCCACATTGATTTCTGCGGTTATTTGACGCAGTGTTGCTTGTCTGTTAGAATTTACGACTCTTTGCAGACGTCGCCGGTCTCGGTCGTTAAGTGCAGGCGGTCGACCACTGCGCTGTCCATGGTGGGATGTTATGCCTGAAATTTCATACTCTCGGCACACTCTTGACACAGGGGATCTGGGAATGTTGAATTCCCTAACGATTTCCGAAATGGCATGACCCATGCGTCTAGCTCCAACTAACATTCCGCGTTCAAAGTCTGTTAATTCCCGTCGTGCGGTCATCATCACGTCAAAACCTCTTCACATGAATAACTTGAACAGAAATGAAAGCTCTGCGAAAGCACTGCGCATTTATACCTGTTCTACGCGATGCTACTGCCATCTGAAAATTTGCATATTGCTATCCCATGACTTTTGTCACTTCAGTGTATAGCTGTCATTGGTATAATTTTGTCTAAAATTCAATAAATGTTTTTTTTAAATTATATTAACTATTAATCTATAACTGCAGTAAAATAGCCAACTATTTCAGCAACCCAAACAGATTTGGTACAGGGAAAAAAATTACAGCTGAATTATTTGCAGAAGACACTAGCATAAATTTAAGAATTAGCATCTGGAAATTCCTCCTCCTGAAATCGTAAAAATTATAATTTGGTTATGTAAGTGTTTTAATATTAAATTCGGAATTGGATTGGCCATAACAAATAGCCTTTTTAACAAGCGAACTTAAATAAGATTAAAAAATTATCACACATTTATTTTTTCTATGTTAATATCTTCCTGAATTCTAGAATTCGACAAGGACGTATAACTATTATTGGTATTCAGTGTCACCAAATTAAACAGCTTTAGAATTCTACAGACATCGAGAGATTTTAAAGATTATTTCGGGACTATAACTGCAGTGAAATGGCCAATTGTTTCAGTATCCCAAACAGTTGTGGTGAAGGAAAAAAACACTTGCAGAAGACACTTGCATAAATTTAAGAATTAGCATCTGGATATTCCTCCTTCCGAAGTCATAAAAATTATAATTTGCTTATGTAAGTGTTTTTAATATTAAATTCGGATTAGGATTGGCCATGACAAATTACCTTTTCAACAAGCGAGCATGCGCAGAATTAAATAATAGGTTTCAACAATTATCACACATTTATTTTTCATATGCTAATGTCTTCTTGAATTGTGGAAATAGACAAAGACATTTAACTGTCATTGGTTTATGTCTCCACTGAAGTTCTGAAAAACCTTGAACTTGATCAATTAAAGTTTTATCAAAACATTTTTATGGGGTTGACTTTGATTAAAGTGAAGGCCACAAAAACTAACTGCGAATAAGGTTGAATATACAGCACCTTACTACTTAAAATGAAAAGATTTAAATCCATAATGTTAGATAACAAAAATAATCCCAAAGATATTTTTATTCTGCATTTAAGAAATTTCGTTTATTTAACAAATTTGTTGCTGGTTGATACTAAACCGTGATAGATTGCATTAACTGAAGAAAGTACCTAAACACAACTTAACATTTAATAACTTTACATTTACTACCTATACTATTATTTCTTTTCAAGAAAAATGTGCCCAAATAATAAGACCAATTATTTTCTTTTCAAAAACTCTTTATTTATTCTTCCAAATTTATTTCATCGCCTTCAAAGTAGTTCCTTCCGGACACAATACACATACGCCAACTTTTTTTACCAATTCTCAGTGCATGCTAAAAAGTCATCGGCAGGGATGGCTTTCAAAGCGCGCGCTGAATCTCTTCAATCGACTCAAAATGGTGTTCCCGGAGTGGTCGAGTTAAGGGAATAGCCAGAAGTCGCATGGGGTGAATACAGTGGTTGTGGAACGATATGGGTTTCATTTTTGATGAAAAAGTCATGAAGAATCAATGCAGAGTGAGCTGGCGCATTCAGTGTTTTCGGCACCAATCGAGATTTGACGCGTTTGAGGCCCAAAATGAAATTGTCCGATCCTTTTAAAATTCCAACATCATCAGCAATGTCTCTGATTGCAAATTAACGGTTTTCAAGCCTGAAATCTTGAATTTTTTGTACGTGAGCTTGATGGTATACCAGAGTGCTCTTCGTCTTCAACGCATTCTTTGCCTTCTTTGTTTATACCACTTCTAAATATTTCTTTCTGATATAGGAATCCTCACCAACTGCCTTCTACGACGTTTCAGCAAACAAAATTGAATGCAAGTTCATTGCTCAATGAATTCAGACATTTCAAAAATCGCCGGAATCGGTTTTAGCGCCTCGCAAAGCCAAGCGTAACTCAAACACTAATGAATATTTTGGCGTCAAATTTCACACAGATGTCAAGGACAGAAATTCCAGCAACCTAAAAGAGAAAAAAAAAAATTCCATAAACCCGGGAATTTAAAATTGAAATTCCATAAGCTCCATGAATTTTAAATTGAAATTCCATAAGCTCCGTGAATTTTAAATTGAAATTCCATAAGCTCCGGTAATTTTAAATTGAAATTCCATAAGCCCCGGGAATTTTAAATTGAAATTCCATAAGCTCCGGGAATTTTAAATTGAAAATTGGTCTTACATTTTGGACACAGTAGTAGTTGTTTGTATCGAAATTACGAGAAAATACGATATAACAATGTCTATGCAGATTGAAATTAGTAACATGAATACATAGAATTTTTACATTTCTTACAACGTTATCAACTTGTATTTTTATGCTTCTTAATTTTTTAATTTTTTTGATTTTACTCAATTTTTTTTTTATTCTTAAATGCTATTTTAAATTTGTTCATATTTAATACTTTAACGTTTTAACATTTACTTGCATCAGTAGTCATTCCATGTGATTTGAATTAAAAATGACGCAATGAAAATTTTCGATTTAGATACCATGGCTGATTGATCATTATATATATATACACTGAAGTGACAAAAGTCAAGGGATACCTCTTAATATCGTGTCGGCCCTCCTTTCGCCCGGCGAAGTGCAGCAACTCGACGTGGCATGGACTCAACAAGTCGTTGGAAGTCTTCTGCAGGAATATTGAGCCATGCTGTCTCGATAGACGTCCATAATTGTGAAAGCGTTGATGGTGCAGGATTTTGGGCACGAACAGACCTCTCGATGATGTCCCATAAATGCTCGATGGGATTCATGTCGGGCGATCTAGGTGGCCAGATCATTCGTTGGAATTGTCCAGAATGTTCTTCAAACCAATCGCGAACAGTTGTGGCCCGGTGACATGGCGCATTGTCATCCATAAAAATCCCATCGTTGTTTGGGTACATGAAGTCCATGAATGGCTGCAAGTGATCTCCAAGTAGCTGAACATAAGCATTTCCAGTCATTGTTCGGTCCAGTCGCACCAGAGGACCAAGTCCATGCCATGAAAAAACAGCCCACACCATTACGGAGCCACCACCAGCTTGAACAGTGCCTTGCTGACAGTTTGGGTCCATGGCGTAGTGGGGTCTGCGCCACACTCGAACCCTACCATCAGCTCTTACCAACTGAAATCGTAACTCATCGGACCAGGCCACGGTTTTCCATTCATCTAGGGACCAACCGATATGCTCACGTGCCCACGAGAGTCGCTGCAAGCGATGTCGTTCTGTCAGTAAAGGCACTCGAGTCGGTCTTCTGCTGGAATAGCCCAAGAAAGCCAAATTTCTCCGCACAGTTCTAACAGACAAGTCCCTTGTACGTCCCACATTGATTTCTGCAGTTATTTGACGCAGTGTTGCTTGTCTGTTAGAATTTACGACTCTTTGCAGACGTCGCCGGTCTCGGTCGTTAAGTGCAGGCGGTCGACCACTGCGCTGTCCATGGTGGGATGTTATGCCCGAAATTTCATACTCTCGGCACACTCTTGACACAGTGGATCTGGGAATGTTGAATTTCCTAACGATTTCCGAAATGGCATGACCCATGCGTCTAGCTCCAACTAACATTCCGCGTTCAAAGTCTGTTAATTCCCGTCGTGCGGTCATCATCACGTCAAAACCTCTTCACATGAATAACTTGAACAGAAATGAAAGCTCTGCGAAAGCACTGCGCATTTATACCTGTTCTACGCGATGCTACTGCCATCTGAAAATTTGCATATTGCTATCCCATGACTTTTGTCACTTCAGTGTATATATATATATTATTCTTTAAACAATAATTCATTACCATGTTCAGACTTTTTTGAAATTGAAATATTACACTTGTTCAAAACACTTAGTTACGGCGAAATATAAATTTTTGTTAGAAATTTACATAAACGATTTAAAAAAAATTTTTTTGAGAGAGGGAGAATTAAAATATTCAGTATTCCCTCATAAATATTTATCTAAAAACACTTTACTTTTTTTTATGTGAAAAACTGTTTATTGTATTCTACTTAATTCATACAACATGTAACAAAAAAATGCAAAACGAAGACATAAATTAGTGCTTTTATATACATTGCTTATTTATATACATTGCTATTATGCTAGTAATTAGCTTAAGAATATAAGCATAGAAAGTATTAAAATTTTTAAAACCTGGAATATTCTTAATTTTAATTTATTATTTAGAAGCATATTCTCAAAATTTCAGTAAATAACGAAAGATTGTTGTTATATGCGTTTGCATAATGTCTCAATTCTAAATATGATCAATAACACAATACATGGAGTAGAAGTTAATCATTATGTTAGTAGAAGTTAATGTAATTAGCTAACTAACAAACTAATTTCTTTACACCGCAGTCCATGTTGGACCATGACCATCTGTCTACTAACAGATTCCGAAATAGGCTTGGTTAGGTTTGTCGCTCTACGCTCAGTTTGAGCACACTTTAGGCTAATTAGACTGAGACCTACATTTAACGTGAATTAACAAACATCCATGCCCACCAGGATTCCAACCTGAAGGCTGTGGTACCAAAGGCCATAGCTCTAACCAATTGGCTATCAAGCTGCAATAGCAGATGTTTTATTTTTACGGGGTAGGATTGTCGGCCGAACGCTCATAGTAGACCAGGACCAACAGTTTAAAGCTGATTCTGAACCACTACAAACATCTATGGCACCGCCGAGACTCAGATCTCTATCTGGCTCCAGAAGTTAATCAAACGTTATAAAAAGTTAATCTTGTCAACATCAGCCAAGTTCAATAGTCATAGGTCATTTTAGAATCACAAACAAAATGCATAATCTAGCCAGTTTTCTATTAACTAAGGTCTCATCTGTGGTATCCAACAGCCTGATGGCCTATTGGATAGCGCTCTGGCCTTTGGCACCACAGACTTCGGCTTTGGCTGTGGCATGGACGTTTGTTGGTGGTTTGGAATCCACGTTAAACTGTAAGTCCCAGTCTAATTAGTCTAAAGTGTGTACAAAATAACCGTAGAGCGACTAACCAAACCAATCAACTGGGGGTATCCAGTAAATGTTAATCTGCAAAAATGTATTTTCTTCTCGTGTGTTTCTTACAAAATCATTTTCATTAAAATGCAATTAGAATTTAAAAGAATTGAAAAAAGAAGTTCATATTTAAAAAAAGTTATATTAACTGTCAGCTCAATACATTATAGTTAAATTGATTTCAAAAATTCATACTTTAAATTCCAGAGTTCCGCATTCTTCTTTTTGAATAAAACTACGGGTAACAAAATTAGTAACTGTGTTTGTCAATGCAAATAATCTTAAACTGATAAGTTTCATAATATTAAGCATATGTTACATACATTTTAATAACTCATTAATAAATAAGCCAAAAAAATCCTTTCCTTGCTGAATAATTCATATATTAGTTACATACATTAAAGCTATTTCAGAATTTAAAAAAAATTCTAGGAAATAAATTTTTGAAATTTGATAAATTCGTTACAAAATGTTAAGTAGCATGTGACTAAATATTTTATCCTTACTTGAAGGGGGGAAAATACTTCAGTGCGGTTATCAACTAACAAATACCATTATACGAACTGGAAAAAAAAATAGATTTAATCATTTTGTACACAAATTCGTATAACAAATTTAATAATTTAAATGTAAAACTGTTTTTTTTTATATCATGGAAAAAATGAGAAAATTGTTCACATGTGTCAATCTTTAAATCATCATACCGAAAACTACATTCCGTTTAGTCAATCGATTTAAATCAATATATGTTCTGCAATACTTAATCCAAGTTTATTCATTGAGTTGTTTTATGAGCTTTAAAATTCATGCAAATTCTATATGCTGAAGTGTATTAAAATAAGTTAAATCTTGTTTAAAAATGAATTTTTTAAGTTATTTTTAAAGAATTTAGATATTCGCATGATTTTGAATTGATACCTGAAGTGTGTGAGAAGAAATGATTTAAAAAAAGAAACAATTTAATTATATTGATGGAATATTTTTTCTGTGCAAAATTAATGAAAGAAAGATTGATAAATGTTCTGATTTTCTGAGCAGCAAGTTATTTTAACGATACAAAATGTGATTTAAAATCTGGAAAAACATAAAAAGTTATAAAAGAGAAAAAAAATTTTAAAAAACATTTCATATAAGAAGTCTTTTTTATTTAAGAATCAATTTTTGATTTGTATTCATCTTTTTTTCTTTTTTTTTGTCATTGTAATAAACAGATTTTATACTCATAGATTGCAATGCAATGTAAGCATGGATGTGTGTAGTGGTTCGGAATCCATTTTAAACAGTAGGTACCCGGTCTAATATGACTATAGAGTGTTTTGCATAGGCCTGAAAACATCTCCTGTCACGAAATCTGCCAGTCTACAAACGGCTTTGGCCCACCATGGTGCTGTGGCACCAATGAAGAAGAAGAGGACTGGATGTTTGTAGTGGTTCGGAATACATTTTAAACAATATGTACTGGTCTAATGTGACTATAGTGAGCTGGCCTGAAAACCTCCCGCAATTTTGTCTCGAAACATTCCGTAGGTACAGCTTTAGGCGTAGGTCTAAATCCTACCCCGTAAAAGAAAATATCTCCTGTCTCGAAATCTGCAAATCTGTAAACGGCTTTGGTTCACCATGGGGCTGTGGCGCCAATGAAGAAGACTGCAATGTAAGCATGGATATTTGTAGTAATTCGGAATCCATTTTAAACAGTAGGTCCCGGTCTAATATGACTATAGAGCTAGGACTGACAATCCTACCCCCGTCTCTCCTGTTTCGAAATCAGTCGGCAACGGCTTTGGCCCACCATGGTGCTGTGGCGCCAATGAAGAAGAAGAGGACTGGATGTTTGTAGTGGTTCGGAATCCATTTTAAACAATATGTACTGGTCTAATGTGACTATAGTGAGCTGGCCTGACAAACCTACTCCGCAATAGAAAGCATCTCCTGTCTCGAAACATTCCGGTCTAATATGACTATACAGCTTTAGGCGTAGGTCTGACAATCCTACCCCGTAAAAGAAAATATCTCCTGTCTCGAAATCTGCAAATCTGTAGACGGCTTTGGTCCACCATGGGGCTGTGGCGCCAATGAAGAAGACTGCAATGTAAGCATGGATATTTGTAGTAATTCGGAATCCATTTTAAACAGTAGGTCCCGGTCTAATATGACTATAGAGCTAGGACTGACAATCCTACCCCGTAAAAGAAAACATCTCCTGTTTCGAAATCTGCCAGTCGGCAGACGGCTTTGGCCCACCATGGTGCTGTGGCGCCAATGAAGAAGAAGAGGACTGGATGTTTGTAGTGGTTCGGAATCCATTTTAAGAATATGTACTGGTCTAATGTGACTATAGTGAGCTGGCCTGACAAACCTATTTTAATAAAAGCATCTCCTGTCTCGAAACATTCCGGTCTAATATGACTATACAGCTTTAGGCGTAGGTCTGACAATCCTACCCCGTAAAAGAAAATATCTCCTGTCTCGAAATCTGCAAATCTGTAGACGGCTTTGGTCCACCATGGGGCTGTGGCGCCAATGAAGAAGACTGCAATGTAAGCATGGATATTTGTAGTAATTCGGAATCCATTTTAAACAGTAGGTCCCGGTCTAATATGACTATAGAGCTAGGACTGACAATCCTACCCCGTAAAAGAAAACATCTCCTGTTTCGAAATCTGCCAGTTGGCAGACGGCTTTGGCCCACCATGAGGCTGTGACGCCAATAAAGAAGAAGATTAAAAAGTAAGAAGAAAGAAGTCTTAACAAGAGGCAATTTAATTTAAAGTTTATTACAGTTTCAAACAAGCAGTTTTGAAAACTAATCTAGAAAAAAACATTCAAAAGATCTAATTTTTTCCGAAATTAACGAAACGAACTCTTTCATTTCAAGAAATCATGTTCTTATCTATAAATCTTATGGTTAAGAATACTGGTTTTAAATAAAGATATTGAAATTTTATACACTTAATTTTTCGAAAAACGATTCCCATTATTAAAGATAATCATTTAAACAATTATTTGAATTGATTTTGCATAACTGGACAAATTAATAATGAGCAATTCTGAAATAATTTTCAGAATGGCGTAATTGTAATTGACATGCGCTTTTGAAAATGGCATTTATTTCGTATATCAGCTTTTAGTGCGATATTTGATTGGTGCATTTAGTAATAAGTGCCTCTAGATTAGCATTTAGTGCCATTTCAAAATATTCTCGAAATTGAATTTCCTTATTTCCCAAAACATTGCTGGACAAATTTCATGGATCTCTAGAGACACGTTTCAATCAATCAACGCTTCCTTAGATTGATCGTTCCTTTTTTTTTTTTTCTATTTTAAAGAAAGCAAGCCGTTCCACCTGATTTGAATTTGATTTAATGCTTTCAAGCAGAAGCGTTTCCCAAAATTAATTTCATTTTAACTTCCTACAAAAAAACTTCAGCATCGAATTTAATTTATTCAAAGCCTAATTTAATCTACCAACCTTATTCTTTCAAAATCAAAATAGCTAAAACGCAAACAAAAGATATGGGAGGTCGAAATTACTGGAAATCGATTTCTATAATTTGATTCTGTATTTATTCATTTGAAATCGTATTACTTATTTCTTTTATATTATATGGTTTTATTCACATTTATTTTTTTGATTTTATATAGTAGTTTACAATATTTTCTTATTGCTGAAATGGAACATTGACTAATTTTTAAAAAATTTCTCTTTGTCAATTTGCCAATCTCTTGTGTTTTCTATGTTTTAGTTTTTCTCACTAAAATATTTCTACATTCACTCTTTTACTGGTCTCAATTTTGTATCTTTTTTCCTAACTGGCAATATTCCTTGTCATCGTTATGGAGTACAATCACCAGAGCTATGCTCGAGTAAGTGTAAAATTAATCGGTTAAGTATCACCCTCATCTTTACGGAACGATGCGATGCTATTCATCTGCACCATTAAATAAATAAGTATCCACATAAAAATCGTTGCTTCTTACGATTTCAGTATGTAATATTACTACTGTGTCCAAAAAGTAAGACCAATTTTCAGTTTAAGATTCAAGGTACTTACGGAATTTCAATTTTTTTTCCTTTTTTAGGTTGCTGGCACTGTCCTTGATGTCTGTGTGAAATTTGACGTCAAAATATTCATTGGAGTTTGAGTAACGCTTGGCTTTGTGAGACGCTAAAACGGATTCCGTCGATTTTTGTAATGTCTGAATTAATTGAGCAAAGAACGTGTATTCAATTTTGTTTGCGGAATGAATATTCGTGTGTGGAAAAACTATAAGTAAACTAAACGAAAAACCCGCACTAGAACACCCGCAAAAGAAATTAAGTAGACCAAAAGAAGTACTTATACAACCTCTTCTCCCCAAAAATTAATTACGACATTCTGAAATTAACTTTATCAATGCTTACGCTCAGAATATTATAAACCATATTATTTCTTCTAGCTTCTGGATCCAAATCAAAAACACATTTAGAGACGTACTCCAATCACATAGAGCAGGGATGGGCAAACTCCGGCCCGCCGGAAGGTTCTATCCGGCCCGCGGATAGAATTTTAATTTGCCGGTTCGAGGCGAATTAAATGAAATAAATATTTATATATTATATATCCATCTCCTTTTCTACTTTGATTAAATATTTTTTTTCTTATTTTTTTTCAAAGGACTCGTGATCTTTTTACTTTCTCTATTTTTGTTCCACAAAACATAAATCGAAGGAAATAGTAAACACAGACAGCTTTCAATCGGTAAAGTGTTAAAAGTGGAAGTTCTTTGTTAGCCAACCACCACCAAAAAGGGATCTTTCTCGGGGAGCAGACATATGAGAATCCAATATAGGTGAATTAGACCTCACATGGGGCAGACTGCGCAGTTTAAGCTCCAGTCAGCGGCTTTTTCTTTTGGCGCGAGTTCTACTATTATTGATTGTGTATGGAAAGATTGCGGACATTAGCATCATTGTGAATAGTGGTGAAATTATTAAAAGTATACTTGTTTAAATTATTCGTAAAATATTTCAACCCCAAAATGGCTGCTAAAAACGTAAAGTTGATTCAGAATTCCGTGGTTTTAATGATGAATGGACTTGGAAATATTTTTTTACACTTGTTATTTCAAAAGTAGACTGACAGATGAGCATTTTGCCTCTTTTTCCTTAGGATCAGTACATCTCACTTCGATCCTCAATGTAAGGAACTTATACAAATAAAATCGATCGCAATTTCATTCCTCTCATTAACATATTTAAATTATAATACTTGTATATTGTTTTTAAAATTTTTGAAAAATTTATCTTGGCCCGCCAAACTTTATTTTTCGATTTTTGTCCCACGAACCGAAAATGTTAGCCCATCTATGACATAGAGTAAATAGACATAATAACCTTCCATTCAGAACGGACAAAATATAGGATTGAAGAAAACGAATAGGCAGTATAACCTGTTTTTTAAGGCAAAAATCGAATCACGTGATGGGTTGTTTGTAATAATAGAATCCATTAAGCGAATTATTAATTTGCCGACAATGATTAATAATTTATTTTACTGGGTAGATTGATTACCCGTTATAAATTCTGCAAGTATCTGACTGGAATGATTTATTCACGCTACAAGGTCTCAGTTAATTAGCAGCGTGGGAGAGTCGAATAGTGTTATAGATATTGATAGAGTGATATTCAATTTCTTGGGAGAGGGAAAATTTACGGAAATTTAGGAAATTATTTTAAAACACCATGTATTTGGAGATTACAGATTAAAAAAAAAATACTGACGAAGACATACATGTATTTAGGGAACCATTTTATAAATAATATTCTCTTTTTTAGTGCTGTTTAAAAGCATTGTTATTACAGATGGAATTAATTCTGAGCAGATGATATTGCGATGCATTTTGATAATAATGTTTGAGTTCCAGGGTGTGAGCCTGCTGATAGTGAAGTGGAATTCTTTTCTTTTGTAAAATATATTAATTTGTGACGAGTTAAGAATTATTTGTTGATATCAAGAAATTCAACTTGAAGGTTATTCGTATTAGTCTTTTTTTAAAATAAGATTCATTCGATAAATATCATGACAGAATTTTTGAAAATTTAGATAAAAACAATTATATCATCCACATTTTTAAAAGCATGTTTATTAGTTAGACAATATATTTTATTTCGAATTTGTGTAAGCAAAGATTTGCTTGAATTTGCATGCATAAATTTTCATTATTATAGATGCAATTATTAAAAATGCAGAGATTACAGAGTTTTTATCCAGTAATCAAAGTTTACTTTTAGTATATTATGATAGTCATGGTAAAGTGAATGTAAGGTATCTTGGAAACTTTCAAGAGAAATGTTGGCAAAAAGATCTTTAAAAACAAAGATATCTATAGATGATATATTGCTTGAGTAGTAGGTTTAAAATTTTAAGGCAGGTTTATTTCTTATTAATAATCTATGTGTATGAATTTGTCATGATGGCATTAGAAATGGTAATAAGAAGATTTAAAAATTTCTCTCCTGCTTTATCCATATATGTAGAAGTACCACAGGTGATAAAGCGATAAATTGTTGCAATTTTGTGAAATTTTGCATGAATTGTTACATAAGGAAATTTGATGGAGTGGTTACTGATTTTAAAAAATTTGTTAAAAGCCTTTTTTTTAATGCCCACTTTAGAAGTCATTTTAACGAATTTGTAAATAGAAGAATTATTCAGTTCTTTGCCTAATAAATTCAGATAATGCAGCTTACAGATGAAGTCATAGTTATTGAATGAATTGCCTTTATTAATTGGAAAAATAAATTTTCTCTGGAGATTTTCTGTCTTTATTAAGGAAGTGTGATTATAGAAAGTGGTGAATCTGGAAGTGTGGAATAGGCTTAGAATACAATTTTTTTATTTGTTTATACATGTAACATTTCCACTTGATGAAAAAAATTATTGGAAATGGATGAGGAGACAGATGTTTTCATGTAGAATGTGTCTTAATACAATTTATAAACAAGTAATATATAAAAAAAAAATTTAATTAATTAATTCCTACTTTTTTTCCCACTCTATTGCAGAAAGTCTTTTATAAATAATTTTCATTCATTTTTCTAAGTTTATCTGGCACCATCTAATAGTAGATATATGCAGCTCAAATCTAAAAAAAAACTAAAATTAATTAAGGAATTAATATTTGAATAAACTGTATTAACATCAAGTGTCCTCCACTACAAGATAAAAAAAATGTATTTGAACTTGAGTGGATGAATAAAAAGTATTTTATTAACAATTGAAAATTTGAACAAGATATATACAGTGAGAGTGTGAGCTAATAGAAGGAATTGAAATAATGTCCTTTTCCACTTTTTGAGTTTATTTTGGTTTTATCCTTTTTGTTTCAATAATTAAACTTATAAATATAACACATAAAATTAAAATTATGGTTATTTAATTATCTATAATTTATTGCAAAACGCGCGTGAATTTTTTAAATAAAATTACATCTTCAGAAGAAGTTAGAATTTTATTTGTACTTTACAGCACTACAAAAGTACTTTAGTCTTATTTCATTTAATAATGAAAAGAAATCCAGTTTGAATTTTGTTCCTCTAGAAAGAATATCTCGAAGATTCAAGTCATCAACAATTATAATGATGCCGGCGGCAAGGAAGAAAACATGAAACTTTAAGGATAAAACATGAGATTGAAATATTTTCTACATTCCTTGACACTCTGGTCAAGGAATGTAGAAAATGTTTCATCTTTGCAGCTACAAGCAATATTGCAAGCTGCTTACATGTAATATTTCTCGTGAAAGTGACTGAGTCTTTACGATTAAAATTAGTGCTGAAAACTGGTTTTTGGTTATCTTTGAGAACGGTTTTGAAAGGAACATTATCAAAAACAGAATACTGAAAATCAAAAGTAAAAAGAAAATTAGATTGGAGGGCCTTGTGGTGGTAACGATGATTCGATCAAGCGTCGACCATGCTTGGTAAATTTACTTGTTTTTTGTTTTGTAAAGTCGTAAATAATTATTAATTTTTTTTTTTTTTTTTTTTTAAGGAAAAAATATAATATTATATTATATAAAAATATTATATATAAAACATATAATATGCGTTTAGATCTTTAAAAAAAATGACGAACATGCGTGAAAGCTTTTATTTTAGCTTTACCTGAAGTAATAAAGCTTCGATCATGATTGCTGTGAGGAGAACAGTAATTTTTTGATGTTGCAGAACAACCTCCTTTCATAGTTAAGGAGCACCGAGCATTGTCTACGACACAGGTAGCATGTACAAATGCCAATCGCTGAAAATTTTTTCATAGTCATAGTAATTGAAAATGGTGAATATGGGATTGATCTTTTATTATATTGTATTATAAATCTCGATCTTATTCATTATTAATACGTAATAAGATACAAATGAAGCCAACAATAAGTAATATAAAAAAAAATAATTTTAAAGTCAATTCCTACTTTTTTTTTACTCTATTGCAGAAAGTTCTTTATAAATTAATTTTCATTCATTTTTTTAACTTTATCTGGGGCCATCTATTGGTAGATATATGCAACTTAAATCTAAAAAAAACTAAAATTAATTAATTACATTTAATTACTGAATTAATATTTGAGAAAAATGTATTAACGTCAAGTGTCATCTCCACTACAAGTTCAAAAACAATGTATTCGAACTTGAGTGGATGAATAAAGAGTACTTTATTAACGAGTGAAAATTTGAACAGGATATATATAGGGAAAGTGGGAGCTAATAGAAGGAATTGAAAAAAATTTAAAATAGATTGAAGAAACAGCACAGAAAACGAGAATAATACACAATTAAAGTGAGCTTAGAACACTTAAGCTGATAAATGAATTATATACATATATATATATCTTTAACAATATTTTCCTTTTTTATCGTTTGAGAGGTCACTATGAGATGCTTCAAGTTTTATTATTGCAAATGCTATGATGGTTTTGCTATACAATGTGTGTAGCGACATATATATATATATATATATATAGCCTGCCTCAAAACTGGTCAAAATATCTTTTTGTAAAATTTAGTTATTCAAATATATTCTTTTTTATATGTAAGAAACATTTCTTTTACTGATTCACTTTTTTTAATTCAAATTTGTCATGTTTGGCATTGACGACATTGCTCAACATTTATGGGGTTTTTAATATGTTTTTGAGTTATATTACGTTAAAATATTTTAATGTTTTGTAATTTAATCAATCAGCTTTTTTCTATTCAGAAATCAAATTCAGACGAATTATTTGTTAGGTTTGTTAGGTTTTCAGACTAATTACAAGTGCGCAGTTTTTTTTTCTTTGTATTGTGTAATCGTTCTCCAACTAAATACAGAATTTTAAATAATAAAGAAGTAAAATGCGAAATATATAATGCGTATCCCAAAATAACTATTAAATACACTCAAAAATATCAAGCTATACACAGTGCTATTTGCAATCTTGATCTTATTTGTTATGAATTACAGAAATTTAAAATATTAGCAAACTCCATATGGCAACAATAGTTTTACATAAAATGCTTCAAGAGTTGAAAAAAATATTTCTAAAACATAATAACACTGCTTATAAGTAAAGAAAAAAAATCTATTTATTGATATTAATAAATAGCACTTATAATCACTTATTATTTTAATAAATATATATGTCTTGGCTATCCATGTTTTCACCCTTTTGAAATATGCCCATGTTTTGCATAATATAATATTTTAATAATATTTAATTTAATTAATCGTTTGAAATCAGTTATATTATATATAATTTCAATCAATTCTTTAATTTGATATTTTTCATAACTTTGTCTTTCTATTTATTTTTTATTGGTATTTTCATCACTTTTGCGTTATGAGTAGAATTAATTTTTCTTCATGTTTATTAAAGAAGGGATTTACGAATGACGTTAACATTTGAATAATTAATGAAAATGAAATATTTGATGATTACAATCAATTAAATATTTTCCACATGGATTACTTTTTAATATATTTTTTTTTTACTTTTGTTTAAGCTGGAATTTTGAAGTTAAACACACTTCCCTAATTTATGTAATTTGTATATGCAATTTGATGCATTTCCTGAGCATTTTTAAAGCTTGCTGATTTCTCTATGAATTTGAAATTAAAATAATACTGTTTATAGCTGATTATTTTTTAAATCGGAGTGTTGTATCACATGAATTTCGGTTTGATTTATGCATGTTATGAATGAATTACGTTTTTTTATGGCCGATTAATTTTTATCAAAAGCTTTAATCTTGCATTAAATAGCCTGATCGCATATGTGGTTTGTATGTTTTGAATATCAGTAAAAAAGATCTAGATTGAAATAGATTTTTTCCATAATTTGTCATCAGATTTGTTTTTTCAGTTCCTAGATTTCTCGTGCGAAAATTTTAACTTTTCATGTACACGCAAAGAGTTTTTCTGTATAAAATGCTTATAGAACTTTCTTTAACTGTATTATTTTAAATGAGCTTTATTTTTTTTAATATTTATTTATTCATTTTTGTATTTATTTTTATTTTTAAAAATTTTTTAATTAATTTTTTAAAATTATAATTCGTACATTTAAAAATTTGCAAAAGGGAAAAAAATATTAAGAACTTGATATTGTAAATTTGTGATTGGAAACAGGCCACATTAATGAAATTTTCATAAAATAGGTAAAACAATATGTTTACCAATCTGTAAAAATACGACATATTTTACTTTGGCACGCAATTAAAAAAAACAAATGTTGGTGCTTAAAGATGTTGCTTAAATAATTAAATAAAAAGTTGTTTACTCACTAATTTATTATATGTTTTAACTCAAATATTAACTAAATTAAAAATTCACCAAAATATGTAAAGTATTTCAGTATTAATTTATTGTTTTAAAATTTCCTTATTATAATGATACGTAATTAATAGTTTTCTTTTATGAAAAGATAATGTAGTCTAATAAAAATTGCATAAAACTTTTAAAAAATCTCATCTGAAAAGTTATAAAATAATTTGATCAAATATGTCTGCTTTGTTATGAAAATATTTTTTATATCAATATTTTTACCGACACCACATTATTTTTAATTACAATTGCATAAGTCTGAATTGTCAACAAAACAATTTATTCTACTCTGCTACTGTTTACATTACTCTTAATTTTTTCATCTGAAGTTTCCTCTATAAAATATGTATGGTACTACTATATCAAATACTATCTTTATTATAAAAAATACGTAGCAATTTGAATATATTTGAACTTATTTCTTTATGCAAAAAATGTGTTCATTAATGAATGGGTTATTTATAGTAGCTAAGGTAAACACATGAAAAGTTACAAAATAATTTGGTCAAATATGTCTGTTTTGTTATAAAAGTATTTTTATATCAATATTTTTGTCGACATTCGCACCAATGTATTTTCAATTACAATTGCATAAATTTGAATTGGCAACAAAGCAATTTATTCTATTATGCTACGGTTTATATTACTCTTGATTTTCTCATGCCAAGTTTCCTGTATAAAATATATATGGTACCACGTAATCAAGTACTATATTTATTATAAAAAATACGTAGCAATTTGAATATATAACTACGTATTATTTATAATAAAGATAGTATTTGATTTCGTGGTGCTAATAACTTATTTCTTTATTCGAAAATGTGTTCATTAACGAATGAGTCATTGACAGTAGCTAAGGTAAACACAAAATTAACTTGCATACGGTTTGTAGTGACAAATGGCGTATTATTTTCGCAACAATTCTGAAAAATATTTCGAATAAATTACACAGTGAGAGAGGGAGAAAGAACAAAAGATATCTAAATAGTCAATCGTAAATTTTATTGTCAACATTACAAAAGTACAATCAGCTGTACAGAGTGCTGCACGCGATAGAAAATAATTACATGGAGTTATTCGAGAGAATCGATTAGTTGATGAAATGAAAACGGTCCATTATGTTTGGCAATCGGGCATACTTAACAGTCAGTGAGAAAGTGTTGCCAACAGTTTTGTATTGGTGCTCTGTAATCAACGAATAAATGGAGAAAATATTGGGAAATCATTTGCTTCCAATTGCAGACATCGTTTAACCACACGCTACAATACAAATGCCTTTTTGGAAATTGGACCGTATACAGTTTTTGATGGGATAATCAATGCAGTCTTCTCACACAAAAAGTCTTTATTTTTTTCAAATAAATTATGTACAAAATCTGTTTTTATGCCCAATACTTTAATCGTATTTACAGTTAGTTATCTTATTAATAGTTAATCTTTGTTGAAATGAGGTAGTCAATTTTTTAACCATGTAGTCAACGTCAACCGTCATTAGGACACATTTGCTTATTACATAAAAAAGGTTCATATGAAAAGTTGAACAAATTACGTTTTTTACATAGATGAGATGATTTGAAATAAAATAATTTGCTTTTTTTATGCATTGAATTGAAATAATAAAAAATTGTTATTCATCGACAATTTGCCATTTATTTCAGTTTAAAAATATATTTATTGGTCTCGATGTCTTTATAGCTAAGTTAAAATTTTTATAAATTGATGGTATTCTTTATAAATTCATTATAACAACTGAAAATTTTGTGTTATGTATAAGAATGGTAAAATATATGCGATCTTTATATAAATTCGGAAATTTCATAATGCGATTATTTATTTATGAATGTGATTCAGTAGTAGGTATAACTTTAATATTCATGAAGTCAATTTTATTTAAACTGGCACAAATTTTAAAAAAGAATTTAAAAATGACTCATCTTTAGTGAAAATACATCTTTTATTATTTACATTTAATACATATTTTGAATTCTAAACACTATTGTTTCAATTATTTAAACAAATTGTCTTGCTTTGAAGTGTTTGTTGTTTAGAAATGTCATATTTCATTCTTACATTCAATAAATATTGATCCCATAGCCTTTTCAAATTAAAACTTACATTTTTAATTTTTTTCACATTTTGCCATTGATTTTATTTTAAATCTCAAGAAAAATATTCAACGTTAAACAACCATTCATTTAGCTTTGCATTTTAAAGTCAAAACAGCATAAGCAAAAGCATTTCATTTCGCTTATGAAAATCGAACAACCATCTCTGTAGAAAGTCATACTTCGAGCAATGGTTCGCAAACCGCATCATAAAGAGAATTGTTTTTTTTTTTATTTTACATTAAACTTGGAATATCTTGACAGTTTTTCTATCTAATGAACATTTTTTTGGCTCGACATCTAGCCTAGGTAGACATGAGTTAATAATGATTGGTACATAATTACCTACTTTATACATTCCGTCCAATTGCAGACATCGTTTTTCAATTCCATCCATTATTTACCGTCACTTCACATACGAAAATCTATGACATGATATGCACATTTATGAAAGCCCTCATGGACTTATTGATAATGAATAAGGGATTCTTGAGATGTAAGCTATTTCAACATCGATGATCTGACGAGAATTTTACATGTAAGCCGCTTCGTAACTCTTTGGCGTCTATCTTTCTTAGGATATGCAGCATTAGTTGTTGATGTAATTTGGCAGTAGACCTAGCTGGCACGTTGTCCATCACGTATTATGTTCCGTCCATCGTCGAAGGTCGATTCGTCACATTCGTCTTCGTCTTCGCACATGGATTCGTCTGACTCTTCGATGGCTGGGGAGACTGAGGAAGGATGGTCGTCACCTTTTCCACTGGACTGGCCATCAGACGGTCTGGACTGCTGTTCTTCTTCCTGCTTTTGCCTCTTGTGCTTGGTTCGTCTGTTTTGAAACCATACCTTCACCTGAAACCAAAATTAGGCATGTAATATTGCAAAATACATCATAATCAGAAAATTCATTCCTAAGCGGACATACTTATTCAAACTTCCAAATTTAAGTTTGAGTCTTTAAATACGTAATTAATAATGGCTTAATAAGAATATATGAATAAAACACAACTATTGGAACATTTAATGCAACTATTATTATACCTTATTTATTATTTGCATTCAAATTTTATTTACTGTTTGCTTACAACTCGATACAGTAGAAAAGAAACGAAAATATGAATGAGAATACTTTGTAATAGCGAAACAGGCATGCAACCGCTTATTTAGATCCAAAATTAGACATGTAATATTGTAAAATGCATCATAATAAGTAAATTCATTCCTAATCAACCACAATTATTAAAATTTCCTAATTGAAGTTTTCGTCTTTAAATTTAAGCGATACACGATGCAACAAGACTAAAGGATAATTTCATGAATTTATGTTTACTCACGTAATTAATAAGAATATATGATTGAAACACAATTATTGGAACATCTAACACAGCTACATTTATTTCTTAGATACTTATTGAATTCAAGTTTTATTTAATGTTAGCTTACCACACGATGCAATTTAAAAGAAACGAGAACTCGAATGAAAATAATTTTTAAAAGTGCAAAACGCTTACAACCGCTTATTTAGATCCAAAATTAAATATTATATGACTCATCATCAGTGTCCTGTAGAGCGGGAAGGACATCCCATGAGTAGTATACGCATGGTTGGACATAAAGGGGCTTGGTTTGGTCTGTTCGCTCTACGGACATTTTATGCACACTTTGGCTAATTAGACTGGGGCCTACAGTTTAACGTGGATTCCGAACCCCTAACAAACCTCGTCAGGATACGAACCTGAAGCCTATGGTACCAAAAGACCAGAGAGCTACTAATTGGCCATCAGGCCGCGGAGATAAAGGGGCGGTTTCTGTCGAGATGGAGCACCTGTAGGTAGAAGTCTGACTTGACTCGGAGTCGTTAAAGAATGTTCTACCGCCTAAAAAAAGTGGATTCCGAACCACTAAAAACATCCATGGTTTTTAACCCGAAACCTGTGGCACCGAACGCCAGAACGCTAGTCACTCGGCCATCAGATGCCATTAAATAAAGTTTATTACATTAGTGAATGAAACATGTAAACATTAATCTTCCTTAATCGAATTTTAATCGTTTTTATAAAAGAAAGAAAAACAATCAAATAACTTGTAGTCACTGAGTCATATTTTACAAATATTTTAAATACAATACAAGTGTTGAAATTCAACAAATTCTGAATATAAGTAAAATATATATATATATATAAAAGCATACTGAAACTCTCTTGTTCGTCTATAATTGAACTACTCTTCCGCTTAAGTTAGCAAGACAATAGACCTTGGGGAAATTCTGCACTCTATCAACAGCGTTCCCAATGAACTCGAATACCAGAATAACAGTTCTCAATGGACCGTAACACCACACATTAGTTCAAGTCACACCTGCTGGGTTCTTTCCGACTTGCCATATGGTACGCGAAGATCGTTGCGTAAAGAAGGGAATGGGGCGTAGAATGTAAGTTTGGCAGGTGTAGGATTCGAGTTTTTTTTTTTTTTAAATTCAATGATATGAAAGAGAGGAGTTTTAAGTAATCTTTTTTAACTTCCCATAATGCATATCCACATGATTGTGAATATATATTTAGCTTTTATATTATTTATAATTATTCATTTATCCATTGTAATTCAGTTTTATTTATTATTAATATGTAATTCGGTACAGTAGAAAGCCGGTTAAGAAACGAATGCATGGATGCAAATACTTAAAAAAATGTTTTTAAATTATAAGCTTTTTAAACCAAAATTATATAAAATTAATTGAAAAAGTCAATAAACTTCCTTCGTCAAAGTAATATCTTTATATTGTATTTAATAGTTCTTCAAATTATATTTTTAATGAACACAATTTTAGAGCACTACAATTTTGAATTGAAAATTAAAAAGTTGGTATTGGTATTGGCATATTTGGTGAGCTATATTTCATTGATTGGTATATTTCTGAATAGGAACATTTAGTATATTGCTGAATTGTAACATTTGGTATATTTCTGAATTGTAACATTTGGTATATTTCTGAATTGTAACATTTGGTATATTTCTGAAATTGGTAAATTTTGTTTGGTATATCTCTGGTATATTTTTTGAATTTTTATATTTCTAAAATTAGTTGATCTTTTTTAAAAAAAAATATTTTCAATTTATAGAATTTTTCATATTTAACTAGTATTTAAAAATTCTCGTATTCATCCTTACTGTAGACTATTTAGTTTAATACAATTTCTAGCTAACAACAATCACGGCCAATTCAACGATTACTTCGAAAACAAGTACTCTGAAATATTCGCATCATAACTTTTTAAAATTTCAATCATGATCAAATATGTAAAAAGAATCGGAACAGAAATCTACCTCCCCCAAATTTTTCATCTTTTAGATATCATCTTATGAATACTTATTGAATCGGAAAAGAAAAACTAGTTGAAAAATAAATTAATATTAAAAAAAAAAAAAAAAAAAAAAAAGAAATATCCAAGCATATTTTAGATTTTGATCAATTAAAGCAATTAATACAAGAACATATCAACACAAGACAAGACATATAGAGATAAATATTAAATATAAATTATATTCCCTTTTTTTCCTGTTTTTTAAGAATATTTAACTAAAAGAATTAGTTCTTTCTCATATTTTGCATAGATTGATTCTTTCTCATATTTTGCACTATCAGCTATAAATAATTGTGAAAATAAAATATTCAAATTTTGATAAAAGTAGGATAGTATACAGAAATTCTGGCTGTCGTCCAATTTAGAATAGTAGTCAAATACTAGGAAAATTATTTATTTTGAATTTTCTATTACGTATTAGTAGATAGGGCGTTGTTAAATAGTATATATAATAGATAGGACATTGTTAGATATGACATTATTAATAGGACATTGTTAGATATGACATTATTAATAGGACATTGTTAAGCTTTAATAATTATAGAATGCACTTTTTTTTCGTAAGTTTTCTTCGCAAAAGCAATTAATAAAACTTTGTTAAATATATATTCAGAAAAATTCAAATAAAAAATACTTTTTTTTATAATATCGATAATTTTTTTTATTAAAGCCTTATTATGTACTCAAAAAAATTGTGGCTCATTGGCATGCACTGCAGATAGAGCGCAGGTTTGGTTTGTCACCCTACGATCATTTTGTACACACTTTAAGCTAATTAGACCGGGACCTACAGTTTAACGTGGATTCCGAACCACTCATAAACATTCATGGATTCGAACCTGAAGTACCAAAGGCCAACTGGCGACGTAGGAGGTTTCAGAAAAGATGAGAATCTATGGTATAAACGTTTTAGCAACTCCCTGACTAACATAGATAGTCAGAGAGTTTTCCGGTTTTTCTTCCATAGAAAACGCAAATGCTGGTAATAATTATAAAAAATCCTCACGGAAGGCAATGCACTCTTTGCATAACCCTTCAATGATCTATTTGTAGAATGCATCGTAAAGTATGAAACTTGACCATGCACAAAAAAAATAAAATATCCTCACATTTAATCATGCAATAAAACTAACAAAAATTAATAAACAAATAATAGCCCTCAAAACGTGACATTAGAAAACTTCGTAATTTACTTTACGGAAATATCTTATGTAAAAAAAAAAACGAGAGATCTCATAAAATCAATTTTTGCACTATGCACCAGCTTTCAGCAGAATATACAGCTAACCGCGCGTACTGTACCCGAAGTCGTCCATCATGAAGAGGTCTCAACGAGCGGAAATGCTTCATTTCCATAAGAATAGCGAAACCACTTAGCGATGGCAGTGGAAAGATATCCGGAACTAGTTTTGAAGAAATCACTTGTGCGAGACGAAACCGCGGAAACTTTTTTCCTTTTCTCTTTCCTAAACAGGGATACAGGTTTTTTTTTTTCTTTCCTTTTTTTATTTTTTTAAATTTTGTTCATTTGAGACAGATTTACATGATTTTATATGTGTTCTTTCTCAGTAGGTAATTAGAAAAAAAAATCTTTCTAACATAACTATACTATGTTAATTATAATTAGTAGTATAGTTAACATTTTCATTTAGTTATCATTATGATAGTTAACCTTCATATAGTTCATATTATAGTTAACATTATAGTTACTAAGTAAAATATTTAATTGGTCAGTTTTAACACTTCATATTTTAATAAAAAAAATCTTCAAAGTTGATCTTTAAACCAATATTTAGCTACGTTACTGCACCTATACGAACTATTTAACCAAAATAAGTAACAAAAAAGTATCAAGTACTACAAACACCAAATTTCCAAATATATTGATTTGTTTCAGTAAAGGTTTCAACAATTAACTAGTATATTACAGATATAATATTATATGTATAATAAATTACGAATACATGAATTAGAAATGCTAAAAACAAATTTCCGAGCATATATTGATTTGTTTCAGTAAAAGTATCAACAGTTTATACTACAGTTAATACAGTTTATATGCAGTTAATACCAAGAAACATATTAAAAAAACAAATTCTTTTTACGGTTACGCAAAAACGTTTCAGTTGTTTCAGTTTAACTTTTCTTGAAAATTTTCAAGTTTAATTTATAGCAAATTAATTTGTGAAAAATTATTTTTGCATAATCATAGAAACGGAGTAAATTAAAATTTCCAGTTCAGTACATATTTAACAGTTCAGTACTTCAGAATCAGGTGCTTCTAATTATGATCATATGTCTAGTAGTAATACATGTAAAACAATAATTCCATACAAAACTATACCAATACAGTGTAGTAATACTGCATAAAATTAATTTGAATATTATTATCTTTGCATAATCATAGAAACGGAATAAATTAATACTTCCAGTTCAATACCTACTTAACATTAATCTTTAGAATCATGCGCTTTTAACTATGATCATATGTTTAGTAGTAAACATACCATGATCATGTAAAACAATAATCCCATACAAAACTAAACCAATATTATCAGTAATATTACAGAAAATTATTTTGAAAATTATTATCTTTGCGTAATCATAGAAACGGAATAAATTAAAATTTCCAGTTCAATACATACCTAACAGAAAAAATTAACAGAATCATATGCTTCTAACTATGATCATATGATCTTCTATGTATAAAATTTACCTGACTGAAATTTATATGTTTAGTACTAATACATGTAAAACAATAATTCCATACATAACTATATAAATAGTATCAGTAAATTACTACGTCAATAGTATTAATTATTATTATATATATATATATATAAAATAAATAATACAAAAAAATTATAAATGGCCTTTGGATATATGCACTATGCATTATAAACCTCATTTCATGTTATACATTTCTAGCAGAATTAATGAGTTCAGACGACAAAAATCGACATGTGTATCTTTAATTGACGCATAAAATCATCTATTTGTTCTGTAGCCACATATGTGTAATAATAGATGCATATATTTGCTTTTAAATGAGAATAGACAGAATATTAAGTCCAGTAATAACCGTAAAACTGCAACAGCTATACAGAGCGAATAGAATAAATGCCCGATAACTCATGAGATAGAGAGATGGAATAAAAAAAGAAAGCTGTAATAGTGCACGCTTTTACCATAAACCCGAAAACAGCTGCTGTATATCTAAGTGAGGGAAAAAGTAACACAGCGCATTATCTTTTTTTACTTTTTTTTTCTTTCTTACGTTGAATTATGAGTTGTGCTGTGAGTGAAACCTGACTGAAATTTACCGTTTTAAGAAGGGTGTTTTGAAGGAGGGGTTGTGGTAGAATTTTTTTTTTTGTTGGAGATACTTTGAAGAAATGTGTTAATTTCTTTCTTGTCAGCAGTAAAAGAGAAAAATTGCATCGCCATGCGAGATAATGCAATCGTCGCTATGAGTCATGTTGGTAAGTATTGCTAGAGACTTTTTTTTATAGTGAAAATATTACCACCTTAAAGTGGGTGTAAATAATGATGTTGTATTGAAACACATGCGCTTGCTGTCAGTGAGTGATATTTTTTTAAGCCGCCTAAATATTAGACTAATTATATAACATATGAATTAAAATATACAAGTAACTTTTATAAAACTCATATAACATAAAATATTTATAAAGCTTGATTACGGGCCTGATGGCTACAGATACCACAGGTTTTGAATTCGGGTCTCTTTGGTCCCCTGGATGTTTGTAGGGGTTCAGAATCCACTTAGAACCGTAGGTCCCGGTCTAATATGACGACCTGATGGCCAATTGGCTAGCGCTCTGGCCTTTGGTATCGCAGGCTTCAGATTCGAATTCTGGCTGGAGCATGGATGTTTGTTAGTGGTTCGGAATCTACGTTAAACAGTAGGTCCCGGTCTAATTAGCCCAAAATGTGCAACAAAGCAAACAAACACGGTCTAATATGACTCCAGAGCGTTGGGCGTAGGGCTGACAACAGTTCTCAGTAAAAAGAAAATATCTTCTGTTTCGAAATCTGCTAGTAGGCAGACGACCTTGGCCCACCATGGTGCTGTTGTGCCAATGTAGAAGAAGAATATTTGTTATTAAAACAATTTATATCAAGTATAAAAATTAGCTATACACGAAAAGGTTCTCATTCTAGTCAATTAATTTATCACTGTAATTAATATACTAATGTATTGACGGAGCACTTAAAATTTGGACGAAGATTTCGTAAGTTAAAAAAAGAAAGAAATTAACAGAAGAAATGCAAATAAACATAAAATATAGAAGATCTAATCTTCACAGAAACTCTGATATCATTAATCAAGAAATATTAAAAATTAAAAAGAAAAGACATTTTTTCGGTAGGCCGAACTATTTCCTGACAAGACATATAGAAATTTAGATAATTTTTTTTATTACAATCAATCAGAGAATGATATTAATCAATTACAGGCTATTTTAAATCGAAGTTTTGTTTACATTAATTTAAAAAAAAGCAAAATTTCATTTCTAGGAAAAATAGGAGAAAATTAAAGAATATAAGTTTTAATAATTAATTCCAACCGGCGAAAAATTTTAAATCTTATTTTATCTCAATTCATAAATTTTAATACAATCTGATTTCATTCATTGACGGTGTGGATCATTCGAGTTCTCATTGTAGCGAAGAACTTCTAATTGTAATGATTTGCAATGTTCTGGAAATTATAGTTTAAAATTTTAACTAACGAAAAACCAAAATTTAAGAGATAAATGTTTAAGATAAGTTACATATCTATTATCCAAATCTTTAACAAAAATTTACCTTGCAAAATTTTAATGACAAGAATAATTATGTAGAAATTTTCTTTGACTTATAATTAATGACGGTCCCATATATAAAGCAATAAAATCCAAGAACCCTTAAATCAAAATTTAATACGATTTCTTCATCCTATTTCCCTTGCTTTATCAACACGTCAAGTATTAAAAATCTAATCATCCAGTTTAAATCGTAAAACCCGCATCGCAAGCAAAATATGATTCGGGCAAATCAAATTTATAAAATTTATTCCATTAATGCATAGGCATTTTATTAACTATAAACCTATCGATGCGATTAAATTTCTGAATTTTCATGTTTAATGAAAGACCCAAAGTTGCGTATCTTAAAAGCAAATAGTACGTGATGTGTTGGCTTGATTAGATGCTTTCAAGACCCTCTTCCCATGCTTACAGACGATAACGATAATCTCCCGTTATTTATTTAGAAAGCATCTGGCAACAGAAACGCAGCCATATTCTTAAAAGGAGGACTGCTTGACTAATAACATGTTTGGACTTTTATGAGTCAAGCAAATGGAAATTCTTGTTTACTGTAAGCAATATGGTGGAGTCGCATGAATTATCTATTTAAGGTAAACGACAAATATTCCAGCGAGTTTCACCATGACTTGGTATCAGGCACGACTGAAACTTTGTTAAGAGAAAAATTTTTCTTTCTTATTTATTCATTTTTTTTTTTGGAAGCTTATTAATGAACTGCTTGAGGCTTTCCTGATCAATGAAGAACGTTTTAAATATTTTAATCTGTTGTTTTTAATTAAGTACTTTTTTAAGTATAGAAAACAAGTTCTTTAGTGAACTTTTAAAAATGTTAATGAATGCAATGATTATTTCTATAATCATATTCCAATAATTATGAATTTCATAGTCATAGTCATATTCGAATGGTTACGAATTTCATAGTCATATTCGAATGGTTACGAATTTCATAGTCATATTCGAATGGTTACGAATTTCATAGTCATATTCGAATGGTTACGAATTTCATAGTCACATTCAACTGATTATGAATTTCATAGTCACATTCGATCGATTATGAATTTCATAGTTACATTCGAATGATTATGAATTTCATACTCATAGTCATATTCGAATGATTATGAATTTCATAGTCATAGTCATATTCGATGATTATGAATTTCATAGTCATAGTCATGTTTGAATGATTATGAATTTCATAATCATAGATATAATTATTTTCATAGCCATAGACATATGTAATGATTATTTGCACAGTCATATTCGAATGATTATGAAACCCATAATCACAGTCATGATTATTACAGAATGATTATTTTCGATGAAAATTATCATTACATATGACTAAAAATGTATGAAAAACTATATGAAATATTAGTATACATACTTCCTGGTTTAAAATAAGGTTTATATCCAACGCACTTGGCTTTAATCGCGAAATCTTTTAGATTCTATTTTCATAATCCGGTTTTTTGGTTAAAGCAAATAAAAAATTTACTTAAATATTAATTATTAACTTTTTATCATACAGATAAACAAAATTATGCATAATGCATAATTTCCTTTCCCACTAAGCTACTGCAGACTGAAAATCAAATTCTATGATGGTTGAGGAATTTTATTTTTTGCTCTATGGTCATTTTATTTTGCACACTTTAGGCGCTAATTAGACCGAGACCTACAGTTTAAAGTGGATTCCGAACCATTAACAAACATCCATGCCACAGCCTGTATTGGAACCTAGCGCTTGTGGTACTACAGGCCAGAAAACAAGCCAATTGCCCAGCATGTCACTGTATCAGGTAGACAAACAGACTTCTGTAGCACCTAAGGCTAGAGCACTAGCCTTTGGCCATCCTACGGTGGTATGAGTTAACACTCCAAACACAACAATATGCATTAAGTACACATATCCTTTAAAATGACTTTTTTTTTAATTTACAGAAGTGCAACTAAATGAAATTATTTTCAAATTAAATTATTTATTTTATAAAATAAAAAAAGTATGATTGACGATTTCAATATAACAGAAAGGAAATAATAGCTTTTTAAGAACGATTTTTAATCCCTTAGAAAAAAAAAAACACCCAATCCCAATATAATTGATGTGACCTGAAGGCCAATTAGCTAGCGCTCTGGCTGTTGGTATCACAAGTTTCTGGTTCGAATCCTGGCGATGGCATGGATGTTTATTAGTGGCTCAGAATCCACATCAAACTGTAGGTCCTATTCAAATTATCACAAAATGCGCAAAAAAAAAAAAAAAAAATGACCGTAGAGCGACAAACGAAATATAATTGACATTTGAGTATCTCCTTTTACAAGAAAAAAATATAAGTGATACATCAATTTTTTTTTTCAACACAAATTTTCTTTAACATTTTAACGTTAATAAAACATTCGTTTCATGCAAAAATAAGATAAACTTATTATAATTAGTTTCTGTTAGCCAAAAATTGCAATGCGGACTTCAAATTTTCAAAGCGACAGCGGAAGTCCAGATGATAAGATAAAAAAATAAGGCATCAAAATCTAAACTAATTAAATGTAAAATAATAATAAAATTTATCTTAAAATAAACAATTATTACAGGAGTTTGAAAAAACTCTTTCAGTTGAACCGAATCTAATTCGCATTTCGGAATGAAAGATCCCACTCTTATCTAAACACAGAACTCTTTAATGAAAAATGAGACTTCACTTATCTCTTTAGTCAAAATTTACTAATTTACTTCGTTATCACTTTCTAAATCCCGTGCTTTATCTAAAGTCAACAAATGTCTGACCATACAGAATCTATTTAGTTATGAATAAAACCTTATAGTTGCCGCATCAAACAGTAAGCAAAGTAAAAGAGAACGCTATAAGTCTTTCATAGCTTACAAATTAATATCAACAAAAACAAAGATTGAACTACGAGGAACCTTTTGGATATCTTCGTTTATAAAACTAAAACATCTAAATAGTCTTTTGTGTGTGTTTCAGGAAAAATCAAGATAAATCGAATATCGTTTACAGAAAGGCGGTTTTTGTGAACTAAATTATTGGTTTCTCAAAGCAACCTGATGGCCAATTGGATAGCGCGCTAGCCTTTGGTGCCACGGGTTTCAGATTCGAATCCTGGCGTGGCATGGATGTTTGTTGTTGATTCGGAATCCGCAGTTTCCCGGTCTAATTAACATATAGTGTGCATAAAATGATCATAGAGTGACAAACCAAACCAAACCGGTTCTCAAATAGATGGGGCATGATCCCAAAGGGAATAAATACGATTAAACTGTTAAAAGAACTGTTAACTTGTTAAATGTCTGACCATACAGAATCTATTTAGTTATGAATAAAACCTTACAGTCACCGTATCAAACAGTGAGTAAAGTAAATAAGAACGCTATAAGTCTTTCATAGCTTACAAATTAACAACAACAACAAAAAAGATTAAACCATGGGGAATCTTTCTGGATCCTTCGTTTATAAAACTAAAAACTCTAAGTGGTCTTTTGTGTGTGTTTTAGGAAAAAAAGTAAGATAAATCGAATGGGAATCTTTTACAAAAACGCGGTTTTTGGTGAACTACATGATTAGTTAAAGGCGGCCTGATGGTCAATTGGCTAGCGCTCTGGCAGTTGGCGCCACGGGTTTCAAGTTTGAATCTTAGCGGTGACATGGATATTTCTGAGTGATACGGAACCCACGTTAAATAATAAGTTTAATTACCGAAATGTGCAAAAATGAATGACGGTAGAGAGACAAACCAAACCAAAGTGGTTCACAAATGATGGAGCATGATCATAAAGTGAATAAGTATGATTAAATTGTTAATTTTTGTCTTGATCTTTACAGCCAGAGAATAAATTATTTGAATAATTGGACGATATAAAAAAACAAATCTGAATATCCATATTGATCATTTGTCTCAAAAAGTCAAATAATAAATTCATTTTTCATAATAATTTAATAGCTAAATAATTTGGATCAAACAGCTATATTAACCAACATTTGTCAAACTACAATATTAACCAAACTCTTAAAAACCAAATATGATCATTATAACTTGATTGAGGGGGTGAGCGCACACAACATACAATATCATAGTCAACAGAAATCATATTGTTGTGTGTATTGAGCATGTTGTATTTCTCTTACATTCAGAATGAGCCCTACTGAAAAAAGTTATCTCTTAATTTGGTGCTGTCTGATGGCCAAAATAGCGCTCTGGTTTTGGCAGAGACATTGCTAGCGCTTTGACCTTTGGTACCACAGGTCTCAGATATGAATCCTGACGGTGGCATGAATGTCTGTGAGTGGTTCAGAATCCATGTTAAACAATAGGTTCCGATTTAATTAGCCTAAAGTGTGCAAAAAATTACCGTACAGCGACAAACCAAACCTATTTTCGCATAAATTAAAAACATTGAATAGAATATTCTTGTAGTTGTTTACTTTTCTAATAAACCATAACCGAATACTTGATTGTCTAAGTGAAATATGAGCAAAATAATTTTATTGACGTCAAAAATTTCACATTGAGCAACATATGACTGAATATAAGAACAGCACATTTTTATATTAATAGTGAACTCACTAAATAAACTGATTTTTGTCTCTTTTACATATTGAAGAGTTATGAAATTAAGGTAGTAGAAATATCACAAGTGATAACTAGGCCAAGATATTAGGACTATGATTATAATAATTAGAAATTAGAAGATCAGGTGATTTATAATTCCGAGGAAAAAAATTGCGGTTATTCTCTAATTGATGGAAAATATCTTAAAAGAAGCACAACTTTCTGAATATGAATAAAAAGTGTTTATAGAATTTTACTGGCATACTCACTTCAGTATTTGCAATATACTTATTAAGACAACTCTATTGCAAGTAGGAAAGATATAAATAAATTAGTCTTTATAGAAATCTCTCTTTCGTAAATTAATTTCAATTACATTAAAATTTATTAAAGCTTTTACAAGATCATTATCTAACACACTTTCAAGAAATGTTGAAATTATAAAATCGTAAAATAAAATAAGTGATTCCAATTTCTGAAATTTAGCAATCGTAAGTGGTAAAAGGAAATACATAAAATATGTTTCACGAAAGCTTTGACAGATTTAACTATTATTCAAATTATTTAGAAGGAATAATTTTCCTGTATTTAGCCATCAAGGTTATTAGGAAATTATTTTTAAAATTTTGATGTTCAGGATTTCATTGGCAGACAAATTTTATTTGTTTAGAACCATGATAAAATATTTTTATTAAAATATTCATATTAAGAATTATTTTAATTAAAATTTATCATTTATGTTCTTTGGCAATTACAAATTGGACTTAAAACTAGGCTTGATGTTAGTACTAAAAGATTAGTATCAGTATGTTTTGATCGATTCCGAAGTGAATATACAAAAGATCAGTAAATTTGAACAAATAAACCAGAAAACCCCCACAAAATAAAAATAAATTATTTTAATTGCACTGAATTATGTTCTTTGGCAATGAGAGATTGGTAAAATTAGACTTAATGTTAGCACGAAAATATTAAAATCAATCTGTTTTGATCGATTTCAAAGTGCATATACAAAAGATCAGTAAATTTACACAAATAAACCAGAAAAACCTTCATCAGAATACTCCAATAGAATAAATTATTTTGATTACATTATTATTTTTTTTTTTTTGGCAATGAGAGATTGGACTTAAAACTAGACTTGATGTTAGTACGAAAAGATTGGAATCAGTCGGTTTTGATATACAAAAGATTAGTAAATTTACACAAATAAATCAGAAAAACTCCAACAGAATAAAATAAAATTATTTTAATTACATTAAATTATGTTCTTTGGCAATGAGATATTGGACTTAAAACTAGACTGGTGTTAGCAAGAAAAGATTAGAATCGGTTTGATTTCAACGATTTCGGAGTACATATATATATGCAAAAGATCTGCACAAATAAATCAAAGCACAAATAAACCAGAAAAATCGAAACGGAACCCAAAATTAAAATTTCTTGTGAAATTTAATATTTTATGGTGATTAGTGCATATATTTAGAAAAATGCATGAAAACAATTTACAATCACGACAGTATTATCAACAATTAATTTTCTTAAACATAAAACATATTTATATAGATATGTTTTAATCCAAGATTTGATGTTCTTCACTGACCATCAGTTTAACTAATCAAAAAGTACTATTTGATTTTTTAATTGAAAACCGATCTTACAAAGCCCAGACGATTAAACATTTCAATTCACAGTTTTTTATACGAAGCCAAATTTATAGAAGGAACCTTCAACTCATATAGCTCATTTGATTTCTTTACGTGATAGTTTGTTGCAGATGCGTTTTGATAGAGTTTCATTATAATCAATCACTTTTGTGATCACCAGAAAAAAATATCTAATCTTTTTCACAGGCAAACATAATTTTTAACATTTTTCGATATCTATACAAAAATATTAAGAAAAATATTGCTCCAAAAATGAAATAATATTGGTAATGTGAAAACTTAATAATTTAGTATTAAACCGTTTTTTTTTTCCAATTATGTATAGAAAACTATAGAACGATATGTATTGTATACAATGAAAGGATAATATATCAAAGTAACACATATGGCAGTCATAATTGTTGGTGGCAATTATGAATCCAATGGCTAGAAAATACCAATAAATTTTTACGTGCATAAAGTTAAAAATAAACTTTTAGTTTTATTTTCAACAACAACAAAAAGTGTTAAATATTCCTTCATTTCTTCTTCAACAATCTACATTTGGTTAAATAGTTATCAAGGATCAACAAATTGATAGCAAATGGAAAAATTTCATTGTTTTAGTTAATGTTTTGTATTTGTACTGAATTAAAAAATAATTAAAAAAGGTGGCCAAATATATTTCGATCAACTATTTAATTTTTCAAATGTAAATCAACTTTTGAAATTTTTATGTATATAATGTAAAATATATTTAATTTCGTCAATTTTAAATGAAGCATGTTCATTGTCTATTCACCAAATTCATATGTTAAATCCAAAACTATTAATAGAAATGATTCAAGTCATCAGTCAACGTAGGATTACCTTTTCTTGCATCAATGACATTTCTTAACAATTTGGCGGCCTTGGCTACATATGTGGACATTTAGTTTTTAAATATGATTACTAGCATTAAGAATTTGTTAATAAACTATTCACTACAGAATCTCTCAACAATAAAAATATAAATCTTATGGTTTAGCTGCATTGATAACTGTATTTACGGGGTACAGTTACGAATATAAAAATAGCGACGTTGAATCAGTCTTGTTGAATGTCAGTGTTGTTGGATTACTTGAATAAACCGTTTATATTTGATAAAAATAGTACTAGATATGTTAAATATATTTAGTTTTAATTAAAACCTGGAATAATAACTATTTATTTATGCACAGAATGTATAAAATCATTTATGAATTACTATTAACGCCAGTGACCACAAATGGAGATGTTATCTCTGTGTGAGTGTGTGTGTATTTTTATTATTTTCCTTTGAATTCCTATCAATATAAAATGAATAAATCTTAATAAAACAAAAAAAAAAATGTCTATAAAAAATTCGTTCCTGCGGGTGTTAAGTATAACAAAATGCATTAATAGCATTCTCAAACTTGACAATTTTTAAGAATATAAAATCTCCAAACCTGTATCTGTTGCAGAATAACATGATCACTGCTGAATTCCCATTATGACGAAATCATTATTTCTCCAAGTGAAGACATCTTAATTAAGGTGGAACGATCCACAGGTCATAAAAAGAATTATAAGAGAAAGCCTAGTATCGCATATTAAAAAGTGATCAACATTCTGGTACGGTACAGTTTAAACGAGAATATCTTTTTAACTATCTAAAAGCTGTTCTGTATTTCATCATCAAATCAGTCCACCTTAATTGAATTTGATACTTAAAAGAACCGACAATGGGGAATCTTAAAATGAACCCTATGCCATCAAAGAATTAAAAGAGAAGATCATAAATGCATTGCTATAACTATCAACACATAAAATACGAGCCTTCTATACCTTTCCAAAACCTATTTTGGAACGACACCAGTTCGGTGAATTACGATTTCAATACTCGTTATTTATTCGAATCGTGTATGGAAAGGCGCGAAAATCCGTAGCTGACTCGCTTCACACTGATAAGAGTAGAATTAGGCAAAGTGATTCCAACCCCAGGTTCTTCCACCTATCTTGGTCCTGTCTTTAAAGAGGGCAGATAGCATCAAACTTCTGCGATCAATATAAAAATAATAAAACAACAAAAAAAAATTAAGTCATTTTTTAATCTCTATAAAAAAAGGTTCCTGAAGAGGTTAAGTAAAAAGTAATAGCATTTTGAAACTTGACAATTTTTAAGAATATAAAATGTCCAAACTCTATCTGCTGCAGAACAACTACAGAATTCCCATTATGATGAAATCATTATTTCTCCAAGTGAAGACATCTTAATTAAGGTGGAACAATCCACGGGCCATAAAAAGAATTATAAGAGAAAGCCTAGTATCGCATATTAAAAAGGGATCAACATTCTGGTATGGTACAGTTTAAACGAGAATATCTTTTTTAACTATCTAAAAGCTGTTCTGTATTTCATCATCAAATCAGTCCACTCTAATTGAATTTGATACTTAAAACACCGACATTATCACAATGGGAAATCTTAAAATGAACCCTATGCCATCAAAGAAATAAAAAAGAAGATCATAAATGCATTGCTATAACTATCAACACGTGAAATACGACTCTTCTATAGCTTTTCAAAAACCTATTTTGGAACGACACCAGTTCGGTGAATTACGATTCCAATACTCGTTATTTATTCGAATCGTGTATGGAAAGGCGCGAAAATCCGTGGCTGACTCGCTTCACACTGATAAGGACTGAATTATGTGAATTATTATTTTCTAAAATTATTAAATTATTATCTGAATTGGGTATAATTATTATTTTTCTTTAAATTCCCATCAGTATAAAATAAATAAATTTTAATAAAATAATAAATTAAGTCATTTCTTTCACTATAAAAATGGTATCTGAAGAGGTTAAGTATAAATTAATAGCAATTTGAAAACTTGACAATTTTTACGAATATAAAATCTCCAAACCAGTATATGTTTCAGAACAACGTGATCACCACAGAATTACCATTATGACGAAATCATTATTTCTAAAAGTGAAGACATCTTAATTAAGGTGGAACGATCCACAAGCCATAAAAAGAATTATTAGGGGAAGCCCAGTATCGCATATTAAAAAGTGATCAACATTCTGGTATGGTACAGTATTAAACGTGAATATCTTTTTTAACTATCTAAAAGCTGTTCTGTATTTCATCATCAAATCAGTCCACCTTAATTGACTTTGATACTTAAAAAACCGACAATGGGAAAATCTTAAAATGAACCCTATGGCATCAAAGAAAAAAAGAAGATCATAAATGCATTGCTATAACTATCAACACGTGAAATACGACCCTTCTATACCTTTCCAAAACCTATTTTGGAACGACACCAGTTCGGTGAATTACGATTCCGATACTCGTTATTTATTCGAATCGTGTATGGAAAGGCGCGAAAATCCGTGGCTGACTCGCTTCACACTGATAAGAACAGAATTGGGCAAAGTAATTCCCATCCCCACTTCCACCTATCTCGGTGCTGTCTTTTAAAGAGGGCAGATAGCATCAACCTTCGGCGATAAGGAATCCTCGTTAGGCTGGAAATGGCACCGCGTGAGAAGTGTCCAGATAGAAGGGACGGCGATTCACAGAAGAAGATTTCTTAATTGCTGAGGAATGCCTTGGCCTTGTAGGCCTTGAATTAGAATGCGAAGAGGGCCGTGCTCTTAAGAGGAGGTATACAACCAGCAATAAACGCGATGGGCGGTACATCTCAAAAGTCCTCTTTCCCTACGCGATAAAAGAATGTGGCTTTTGAGGTGAATGAGGTTTACAAATTGCTCTCAAGTGAGAAAATAGTGATACAGGTTGACTTAATTTTCAATGTAATATGAAGATATAGAAGGACGCTTTGCTTTTTTTACTATCCCGTGCCATTTAGTGTTTTTTTTTCCAGCTATTTTTGGGGTATTTCGGTACGATAAAAAATAAAGGTCCTTTTTGACACTGTTATATCTCCTTAACGATAGATAATCTATCACAGTTTTTCGTTCCGCCTTCGCAATATGTGTCTGAATGTTTTATAGAGTATAATTTTGCCCTTGTAATTCAAGAATTCTATTAAAAAAAAATTTTTTTTTTAAGGAATTTTACGTTGTTATATTTTTTGAAAAAGGAAAGAATTTATATTATATAGTTTATAAAATGAAGTTTACATTTTATATTTGAATTTCGTATATGGTAAGTTTTGATTGGATACGTTTGACTATCAGGTTCTTAATTCGAATATGGTATTGTCGAGTTTGATATGTATCAAAATCTACAAAAGATGACACAAACGACCAAAATCAAAGAGAGTATGGAAAAGAAAGTTTGCAGTAACAATCACATTGCCTAACAAAGAAATAAAAACATGTGATGCGCGGTACATTTCAAAAGTCCTCTTTTCCCTACGCGATAAAAGAATGTGGTTTTTGAGGTGAATGAGGTTTACAAATTGCTCTCAAGTGAGAAAATAGTGATACAGGTTGACTTAATTTTCAATGTAATATGAAGATATAGAAAGGACGCTGTTTCTTAATGTTTTTTTTCCCAGCTATTTTTGGGGTATTTCGGTACGATAAAAAATAAAGGTCCTTTTTGACACTGTTGTATCATCTTAACGATGGATTATCTATCACGGTATTTTCTTCCCGCCTTCGCAATATGTGTCTGAATGCTTTATTTGCCCTTGTAATTGAAGAATTCTATAAAAAAATTAAAAAAAACTTTTTTTAAAAGAATTTTACGTTGTTATGGTTTTTAGAGGAGGAAGGAACTTACACGCTAGTATATTTGTATGTGTTAGATTATATAGTTTAATTCATTTTCCACGTGTAATCCAAGAACTCCATAAAAGAAGCCAGGTTTTTTTCTTTTAAAGAATTGATTGAAAAATAATATGAAGTATAGAAATTGTAATATGAAGATAATATGAGAGTAATATGAAATTGTAATATGAAGATATAGAAAGGACGCTTTATTTTTTTACTATCTCGTGCTCAATGTTCAGCTATTTTTGGGGTATTTCGGTACGATAAAAAATAAAGGTCCTTTTTGACACTGTTATATCATCTTAACGATGGGTTATCTATCACGGCGTTTTGGTTCCGCCTTCGCAATATGTGTCTGAATGCTTTATGCAGTGTAATATTCCACATGCAATCCAAGAACTCCATAAAAAAACTCATGCTCTTTTAAGAGAATTTTACGGTTTTTTTTTTTTTTAGAAGAGGAAGGAACTTACACATTAGTATATTCATATGTGTTAGATTATATGGCTTATAAAATGAAATTTATATTTTTGATTTAAATTCCCATTTCGTAAATGATAAGTTTTTATTTTATGTTTGTCAATCTGGTATTTTCTTAATTCGAATATTATACAAATATATAAAATATCTGTCAAATTCTACAAAAGATAACACAAACGTGCAAAATCAAAGATAGTATGAAAAAGAAACTTTTCAGAAACAGTCATACTGCAAAACAAAGAAAAAAAAATTCATTATAGATAAACCTTCAATACGGTATACTGAAGGTTATGTCAGATAATGTCAAGCAATTTAGTATGTCCTTATGTGGTGATAGATGCGGTGAATATAATTAGTATGCAGTAATATAGGTTTATGCAAAGTATGTCTTAATACGGTATGTTTCCGTATATAAACTTTCTGGCTGTACTGTCTAGTCAGTCCAATAAAGAAAAATACCAAAAATCGAAAAAGGCAGAAATTGTTTTATAAAACCCGAAGAATTCACAAGCAGAAGGAATGAAACTGAAAAACATTCATTTTACACATACTGCAAAAATTACACGAACTTATCAAAAAGAAATGGTACAAATATACCTAAGCAAAATGAGAAACATGCCATCTAGGAAATTAGTAAAAACACCAAAGAAAGCCATTATTATATGCTGAAGAAAAAGAAATATTTATCATGAATATTTTGAAATATTCCTGAATATTCTTTTGACTATTAATTTGAAATATTCATGAAATATCATAAAATATTTAAGATATATTTATTTTTATTTTTATATTTATTTATATTTATTTTTAATTTGAAGATGAAGAAATATTATAACGTTCAGAAATGACAGCATTTATAGTTAAATTCTCTTATTTCTGTCCGTTATATAAATACATTCTTTATAGATAGGCTCTAGAATTTCTTAGGTTTCCATGCTTATATAATATATTTTTAAAAATTAAACAGTGTTAGTTTTAACATAAACCAGTACGACGAAAAAAATGTATTTAAATGAAAGACTCGCTAACTGATGAAAATTTCATAATGACAGAATAAAATGAAACGCCATCCAATAAAATATGAGTTTTTTGTATTTGTATTATTTCTCTATTTATTCGGGATTAACGAAAATCTATTATTTATTATTTCCATCTCATATTACATTTATAAAACATGTTGATTAGCAAACTATATAGGCTGCATCAAACAGCAATATTTTTTTGACAATGTTGCCAAAATGTAACATTATTTCATAATCAAATTTCTTTCGTTTTTACATTGTTTAAACTAATAATCTGGCTCGTCAAATGTATGTTAACGTTACATCTTAAATCGCATTCGATCATATTGAAATGGAAAAGAAAATAATAATCAAATGTGACGAACTTACGATGGGAGAAGTTTAAAAATAGTGAAATGTGAAAACAAAGAGTTTAATATTTTAATAGTAATTTCAGCAGAAACGCAAGAATCAAGAGAAGTGAATAGTGACAGCATATTAGAATGTTTAATAAATGCAATTGTCAATGATCTTAGACAAACATCAATGGTAATCAAGATTTCAAAATATATTTTAACATGTAATTTTACCGCAGTAATTCCACAGATTTCATAGATCCTTGGATTCTCGAGCATCTTCAAATATGTGTTATACGACAATTATACGATACGTCATATATACACTGAACTGACAAAAGTCATGGGATAGCAATATGCAAATTTTCAGATGGCAATAGCATCGCGTAGAACAGGTATAAATGCGCAGTGCTTTTGCAGAGCTTTCATTTCTGTTCGAGTTATTCATGTGAAGAGGTTTTGAGATGATGATCACCGCACGACGGGAATTAACAGACTTTGAACGCGAAATGTTAGATGGAGCTAGACGCATGGGTCATGCCATTTCGGAAATCGTTAGGGAATTCAACATTCCCAGATCCACTGTGTCAAGAGTGTGCCGAGAGTACGAAATTTCAGGCATAACATCCCACCATGGACAGCGCAGTCGTCGACCGCCTGCACTTAACGACCGAGACCGGCGACATCTGCAAAGAGTCGTAAATTCTAACAGACAAGCAACACTGCGTCAAATAACCGCAGAAATCAATGTGGGACGTACAAGGGACTTGTCTGTTAGAACTGTGCGGAGAAATTTGGCTTTCTTGGGCTATTCCAGCAGAAGACCGACTCGAGTGCCTTTACTGACAGAACGACATCGCTTGCAGCGACTCTCGTGGGCACGTGAGCATATCGGTTGGTCCCTAGATGAATGGAAAACCGTGGCCTGGTCCGATGAGTCACGATTTCAGTTGGTAAGAGCTGATGGTAGGGTTCGAGTGTGACGCAGACCCCACGAAGCCATGGACCCAAACTGTCAGCAAGGCACTGTTCAAGCTGGTGGTGGCTCCGTAATGGTGTGGGCTGTTTTTTCATGGCATGGTCTTGGTCCTCTGGTGCGACTGGACCGAACATTGACTGGAAATGCTTATGTTCAGCTACTTGGAGATCACTTGCAGCCATTCATGGACTTCATGTACCCAAACAACGATGGGATTTTTATGGATGACAATGCGCCATGTCACCGGGTCACAACTGTTCGCGATTGGTTTGAAGAACATTCTGGACAATTCCACCGAATGATCTGGCCACCTAGATCGCCCGACATGAATCCCATCGAGCATTTATGGGACATCATCGAGAGGTCTGTTCGTGCCCAAAATCCTGCACCATCAACGCTTTCACAATTATGGACGTCTATTGAGACAGCATGGCTCAATATTCCTGCAGAAAACTTCCAACGACTTGTTGAGTCCATGCACGTCGAGTTGCTGCACTTCGCCGGGCGAAAGGAGGGCCAGCACGATATTAAGAGGTATCCCATGACTTTTGTCACTTCAGTGTATAAATGACACTTTTTTGAAGATGCTCGAGAATCGAAGGAGCTATGAAAGCTATGGAATTACTGCGGTAAAATTACATGTTAAAATATATTTTGTAAGCTTGATTACAATTGAAGTTTGTCTAAGACCACTGAAAATTGTATTTATTAAAAATTAAAAAAAGTACTGACATTTGGTAAACAATTGCAATTATTGATGCGTCTTATTATGAAATATATCGTAAAAAATTGCCCTATTTTTTATTTTTGGTACATCGTAAGGTGGTGATTGCTTTTTAAATAACAGATTGTTCTACAAAAATATTTAATTCCATGGTCTGAAAATATGTATACTAATCAGAAGTTTGAACTACACCATATTTAACAGATTATGAAAATCCTCATCAGTATAATTTTATCAACGTATTTATTTTACTTCTTCACAATCAAATTTGGCACGTTTGCTTATCCAATCTACATCGTCTCAAGTTGCACATTTTGATATCGGTGGGGCCTGATGGCCGTGTGGCCAGCGCTCTGGTGTTTAGAACCACAGGTTTCGAGTACAAGATTCGGACGAGATGGTGAAACTTTAATGGTTACTTGGAGAATGAGAAGGATTCAGAGTATACCACACTTTAACATATATTCATTATAATCTTTATATACTTTTGTTATATTCATAGGTTCACTAAATATATAATATATTTAAATATCATTTTAACTAAGACTATTGTAAATGTTGAAAATTTAGCAACAATAATCGTATAGAGAAGAAAATATTCATTCACAATATATTATTTAAAGTATAGAATTTAAAGAATTATTTCGGTTTGATTTGCCGCTGTACTGCCATTTTGTGTGGGGTGCCTGAATGGCTGAGAGGCTAGCGCTCTGGCGCTCGGTACCACAAGTTTCGGGTTCGACTCATGGCGGTGCCATGCCTTTGTAGTGGTTCGGGATCCACGTTAAACCGCAGGTCCAGGTCTAATATGATTGTAGAGAGTTATGGGGTAGTGTTACTCGGGTCCGTAGCATATCTTCAAACTACACGTGTCCCTTGGATAGTGCTAAATAAGTAATAGCAGTGCAGTCCTTGCTTATGGCATAAATATGAACTGTGTATGTATTGTCAGCTGCATTAGAACAACATTTTGATATCCGACATTAACTGCACTCAGTTTTCAGAGAAATAACAGATTAGGAAATCTAGTCTCAAATTTCAGCACTCGTTAGTGTGTGCAGTTGTAAAAGTTTTGCGTTTAAAAGTTACTCATTTTTTTTTTTTTTATTCATGAATGTCGTTAGTGTGTGCAGTTGTAAAAGTTTTGCGTTTAAAAGTTTTGCATTTAAAAGCTACTTTTTTTTTCATTGACGAATTCGTTAGTTTTTTTTTAAAAGCTACTCTTTATTTCATTGATGAATGTCGTTAGTGCAGTTGTAAAAGTTTTGCGTTTAAAAGTTACTCTTTTTTTTTTTTATTCATGAATGTCGTTAGTGGTATAATGGTAAAAGCTTTGCATTGGAAAGTTACTCTTTATTTCATTGAAGAATGTCGCTAGTGGTGCAGTGGTAAAAGTTTTGCATTTAAAAGCTACTTTTATTTCATTGACGAATGTCGTTAGTGGTACAGTGGTAAAAGTTTTGCATTTAAAAGCTACTCTTTATTTCATTGATGAATGTCGTTAGTGGTTCAATGGTAAAAGTTTTGCATTTAAAAGCTACTCTTTATTTCATTGAAGAATGTCGCTAGTGGTGCAGTGGTAAAAGTTTTACATTGAAAAGTTACTCTTTATTTCACTGAAGAATGTCGCTAGTGGTGCAGTGGTAAAAGTTTTGCATTTAAAAGTACTTTTTATTTTTACATTGAAAAAGTTACTCTTTATTTCATTGACAAATGTCGTTAGTGGTACAGTGGTAAAAGTTTTACATTGAAAAGCTACTCTTTATTTCATTGACGAATGTCGTTAGTGGTACAGTGGTAAAAGTTTTGCATTTAAAAGCTACTTTTATTTCATTGATGAATGTCGTTAGTGGTTCAATGGTAAAAGTTTTGCATTTAAAAGCTACTCTTTATTTCATTGAAGAATGTCGCTAGTGGTGCAGTGGTAAAAGTTTTACATTGAAAAGTTACTCTTTATTTCACTGAAGAATGTTGCTAGTGGTGCAGTGGTAAAAGTTTTACATTGAAAAGTTACTCTTTATTTCACTGAAGAATGTCGTTAGTGGCACAGTGGTAAAAGTTTTGCATTTAAAAGCTACTCTTTATTTCATTGATGAATGTCGTTAGTGGTTCAGTGGTAAAAGTTTTGCGTTGAAAAATTACTCTTTACTTCATTGATGAATAACCTTAAATTTTGCAGAAATTTCGTAAACATTAGCAGGCATGCTATTATGTGGATGAATAATGTATAATACCTACAGTCACTGAAGCAGAAATGAATGTTGTATTAAATATAAAACTATTGTAGGCATTGTAGTTTGAAGGTTGTACAAGAAAAAAGGGTTTATACAGTGGATGCGAGGATTACCTGCGTCTCCGTGAGGTTGAGGCTCTGAGCCAGCTGCTTTCTCTCGGTGCCCACCACGTAGTGGTTCTTCTCGAAGGCGTGCTCCAGCGTCAGCAGCTGGGAGGGGGAGAAGGCGGTGCGGATCCTCTTCGGCTTGCGGAACTGGTGCAGGATGAAGCTGGCGTTCTGGGGACCTGCAACGCACAAGAAAACATATTTCAGTTTTTAATAAATCAACAAGCTGATTTTTTTGTTTCTTTTAAATTCTATTTTTAAGTTTTTGGTTTTATGAAGGATTAAGTACATCAGCTAGTTTGAATTTTGAAATTTCTATTGAACTGAATTTATATCAGAACATAATACATAAAAATTGGAGAATACTTCTCTTTTTTTCAATTCCTTCTATTAGGTCACACTCTCCCTATATATATCTTGTTCAAATTTTCAATCGTTAATAAAATAATTTTTAGTCATCCACTCAAGTTCAAATGCATTTTTTTTTCAAACTTTTAGTGGATGACACTGGATGTTAATAGAGTTTTTTCAAATATTAATTCAGTAATTAAATTTAATTAATTAATTTTAGTTTTTTTTTAGATTTAAGTTGCATATATCTAAAAATAGAGGGCGCCAGATAAACTTAAAAAATGAATGAAAATTATTTATAAAGGACTCTCTGCAATGGAGTGAAAAAAAAAGTAGGAATTGATTAAAATTTTTTTTTTTTTTTTATATTACTTGTTTTATAAAGCATTTTACAAACAATATATTGTTGTGGTATTACAAATGAAAAATATGTTTTAATAAATATATAATCTATATACGCTAGGTTTATAATGGACAATACTATATGACATGCAAAATTTCATGTAGAAAATAGTATGAAATTTACAATCAGTATAATTGAAATCATCATTCAGTATCAATAATATGAAATTTATGTTAATTTAGTTTTAAAGGATTTTTCTATAAATGCATAGTTAAAAGCCAATTTTTAGAAGCGATATTTTCAATTCTTAATTAAAACCTTTTTGATATTTTTTTTTAAATGGCTTGGTTTGGTTTATAGTTTTATCGTCATTTTTTGCACACTTTAAGGATAATTAGACTGGAACCTGCAATTTAACGTGGATTCTGATAATATATAAGACTAAAAATGAAATATATTAATATAAATGAAATCATTAAAAAATATTGATTTTAGTAGTGCGATATTTGTTTCTCCATTCTTTCACTTAGCTTTTACAAATGGATCTCAATTTGGGTATTTGTATTGCAGGTTAGGGTCCGTCTTGTTTGAGAGTATTATATTTTTGACGAATTTCATTTTAGAAAAAAAAAACAATTCGCAGGTGTAAGTTGAACCCAAAGTGCTAACAGCTTTTTGTGCCAGATTTCTCAAATTGGATCATATGGATGCACATATAATGTATTTTTTTAATTCATTGGTTTTCACTTCTTTGGCCATTATAAAATAAATATATTTTATAAAAGTGTAATAAATCTCATGGTCCACAAAAATGTTCAAGGCGGGCTGCGGATTGGCCACCCCTGGTTAAGACTTTATTATTAATTGGTATTTTTAATTTTTTTCTAATTGGTTGAATGACTATTGACAAAGAAAATATCTTTTTTTCCTTATTTAAACTCTTCAATGATGATAATATTTTAAGATACATTTGTAATACACATGCAACTTAAAGTAATTGAATGCATTTTAAAACGATTCTCAGTCAGCGGTTATCATATTTCATTTTACTTAAAAAATGTTTTTGCAAGTATTGTAATGTTATATTGTATGGACCGCTGTTGAAAATGTATCTCAAAAGTCCACTAAGATGTCATTATAAATATTGAAAAATTCGCTACGTTTATGATAAACGTAAATAGCCGTTGAGCGTATGAAAATTTACTACATGGTAATTGTTAAGACACTATTACTCATTTGCATTTTTAATTTTTTTCCGATTTGTTGAATGGCTATTGATTAAAACATGTTTCTTCTTTATTTTTTCAAGGGTAATAATATTTTAAGATACATTTATAATATACATGTATCTTAAAGTAATTGAATGCATTTTGAAAAGATTCTCAGTCAGCGGTTATAATATTTCATTTTACTTAACAATATGTGTAATGTTGTTAATATGTTGTAATTTTATACCGTATGGACCACAATTGAAAATATATCTCAAGAGTTCACTAAGATGTCATAATATATATTGTACATAAAAATTAGGTACGCTTATGATTAACGTAAATAGCCGTTGAGCGTATGAAAAATTGCTTGGTATTAAGACATTATTATTTTTAATTATTTTTGATTGGTTAAATGGCTATTGATAAGAAAAGTATTTTATTTTTCTTTATTTAAGGTTAAATAAAGAAAACAAATATTTTTCTTATTAATGACGATAATATTTTAAGATACATTTATAATACACATGCATCTTAAAGTAACTGAATGTGTTTAAAAAAGAATCTCAGTGTTTTGTCAGTTTGATAAAGCGCTCAGTGCGTCCCCGAAAAGAGCGGAGGAGGAGGCAGCAAACAGCGGAGATATTAGCGAGTCACGAACCGAGCCCTGCGACTGTTTATCCGTTTAATGGCGACTTAATAATGCCCGGGACCAAGAGGTTGTCAACAGGTGCGAGGGGGGAAGGCATCTGCCGACAGGTAAACACAGGGCCTGGACAGACTCTCCTATTGATACACGCAACAGATGTGCACTAGGCATATAAGCCATCGTCGTCTGCAGAACACATCGTCCGATGCCAATTATGTAAGCACTCACACGTTTTTGTTAATGGAACACATTAAAAAATTGTTCGGCAAGTGCAATTTTTATTGTTATGTTTACAGATCATCGTCCGATACCAATTTGTATCTCAATAGAATGATAGTCAGTTTATCAGACTTGTATTTAAACTGATTCGTATCTCAATAGAGTGATATTCGGTTTATCAGACTTGCATTTAAGCTGATTCGTATCTCAATAGAGTGATATTCGGTTTATCAAACTTGCATTTAAACTTATTCGTATCTCAATAGAGTGATATTCGGTTTATCAGACTTGCATTTAAACTTATTCGTATCTCAATAGAGTGATATTCGGTTTATCAGACTTGCATTTAAACTTATTTGTATCTCAATAGAGTGATATTCGGTTTATCAGACTTGCATTTAAACTTATTCGTATCTCAATAGAGTGATATTCGGTTTATCAGACTTGCATTTAAACTTATTCGTATCTCAATAGAGTGATATTCGGTTTATCAGACTTGCATTTAAACTTATTCGTATCTCAATAGAGTGATATTCGGTTTATCAGACTTGCATTTAAACTTATTCGTATCTCAATAGAGTAATATTCGGTTTATCAGACTTGCATTTAAACTTATTCGTATCTCAATAGAGTGATATTCAGTTTTCAAGACTTGCATTTCAACTTATTTGTACTTCAATAGAATGATATTCAGTATATCAGACTTGCATTCAAACTCATTTGTATCTCATTAGAGTGATATTCAGTTTTTCTCATTTGATTATGTTTTATAGATAACCTGAAATAATTTTCAATATATGGGGATTCATATATAATGTTCAACAATTTTTTTTATCCAATGCATTTTAAGTGCAAATTTCTTTTTTAATATGGCTAATGTGTTACGTAATTTTGCACCATAGTAAAAATTAAAAAAAAAATCACTGATTTATAGGATCTCATGCCTACTAGTTCAAATTAATCAACAACTTTAACAAAAACGTAAAATGCGACGTTTTTTACGTCTTTTATTTTATGAATTTTATCAGTTTTTAATAATATTTAATTTCTCATAAGTTTGAATACTAAAAATATAAATATTCATAATTTCTAAAACTTTCAAACAAATTGAAGAAATAACTACAAAAAAGAGTAAAGAATGTTAAATTAATACTTTTTCAATAATTACCAGTCGATTATTAAAAAATAAAGATGCAAAATATCACTAATAAAATTTCATTAAAATCTATATTGGTAAAATATATATGTATATATATATATATAAATCTATATTAGTAAAACATATATCTAGTTAGCATATTTATTAGTAAATAAATATGCTAATTAGAGCATTTTCTATTAAATCACATAAAAGTGAAATTACTTGTGTTTCATAATGGAGTTTCTGGCTGATATATTACTTATAACGGATTTAAATCTACACATTTAAATAGATTTTTACATTTATATATATATAAGATATATATATATATATTACATAGATTTAAATCTATATAAAGCTATATATTTTCATAGTATA
>BPLQ01000122.1:0-30221 GCA_021605075.1 Caerostris darwini | reverse complement strand
AGATGCTATATGGATGTTATGTAGGACTTTCTGCATCATTGTATTATTACTCTATGCATATTTATGATACTATTTTTATATATTCTCAATGCTAATAGAGACAATAATGACGGTAAGAGAATTTCTCAAAATATTTGGCCATAAAAATTCTAAATAATTAATTTGTTTCGATAGGAAGTAATGATAATTTTAACTTATGAGAATTAAGTAATAAGAATATTTTTAAATATAGAGTTCTTATCCATATTTATTACAATTTAGTGTTTAGCATTTTAATATTTAAGGTAAGGTTGTTAGTTGCTCTCTACAAATAGTGTGATAACTCTCCACCATAAATTATTTTCTACAAATAATTTATGATTTTATTTTCTTTTAATAGTTATTGAATAAGGTTTTAAATTTTCTACATTTCTTTATTTTCTTTTTTAGCTATTTGGGAAAAAAAATTGCGGTTTCTACGAAAACTAATCTTTATGGTATTTTTAAGTTGAAGTCGACTCATAAATTAATTTCCTTAAGCAATAAAACAAATATTCATTTAAATGCATAAAATATTTTAATGTAATATTTATTCTTTCTTAGTACATGATTGATAGAAAGGAATACATTCGCAACTACATACGTACATATTGGAAAATATAAATAGTAAGATAAATGCGAAATGTGTTCTTTTCGTTTTTGTAATTACCATTATGTTTGAGGATAAATGTTTACTTTATCATATCGCGCGGGAAGAAAAAAATTTTATTGTTTATGTTTACGTCATCATATTTGGATATATTCTTCCAGGGATACTAATATAGATTCGAATCTATAAGCGAAACATTGACCTTATTTCTGGCGTACGTGATATAACTCATCGCCTTAAGCTTATGCTGACCACGTACTGTTTCTTGCCTATAGTTCCGCGTCACACTTGGCATTTTCTTTCCATAAAGTCTATTTATTTAGGGTACGAAATTAATCCCGTGCCAATATAAATCTTGGACAAGGGGCATAGTCAGGATTTCAGGATTATGTAGGTAATATATAGTGTGTAACACTCTTTGTATAGTGTGGATTCGTCTTTTAAGTAGAATTGAATATAGTAATTATTTTGTTTATAAATAAAATTTGCTCACTTTGGATATTGTTTACCATCTTAACTACCTGTTTTACATCCTTATTTCGTATTTCATATGGTATATCACCAAAAGTAAAGAAGGTGATTTGTATTGGGAGATCTGTCAGTGTTTAGCCTTACATTCGCATGTAAGGATATGGAAGAAAACCTGGAAAACTACAACCAGTTCCCAGGCAATAGGTGTTCAGGTAATCAATTGCAGGTGCTAGAAAATAGCATATAAAATGAAACCTTGACTTTTTTAAAAACAGTGACTGCAACTCATGTTCTTAGTGGATTTAAGTATTAGCGCTCTTGAATTCTATTTACTTTTTATTATCGAAGGTATTATTGTAATTTGGTTACTTTGTATTATTCATAGCATCATCCCTACAGCATCTTGAAGATAAATTATCACGTAATGCTTACTTAAGTAAACAAGATTTTAAATATATTTTTTCATTTAATAATTAAAATAACTTAAAGATATGTTTTCATTTAATAATAAAATAACTTAAATATATTTTTTATTTAATAACAAAAATAACAAAAATGTATTATTCATTTCGTTTTCAACATATTTTAAACCAATATTCATTAAATTAAATGGTATAAATATTATTCTCAGAAGATGATTAACAATATTAAATATCAAATGTCTTATGTTTAACATATTAATTAATTTTCTGTCAAGTGTTCTACAATATAAATTAATCTGATATTACATATATAATCAAAACAAAAGCAATAAAACGTAAAGTAAAATTTGATAGTTATAACTAATTAATTAAATGATAGAAGGATATATTATGACAATTATTATATTTTCTTTACTTTTATTCTTCTTGCGGTTAACAGTGAAGAATTTTATTCTGATAATTTATTTAGCTTTCATTTCAATTATTTTTAGTAAAGCGTTTTAAAAACTTTCAGTTTGTCTTTTAATTTTTAACTTTAATGTTTATTATTATTTTTTGATTGTTTCTTTCTATTACATATTTCTAAGAATTATCAAAATATTTTTTCAAGTTTTGGAAAAAGGACCTTCAGATATATTATATTTCATTCATAAGAGAATTAAATAAAAATAAGTGAGATTACAATTAAAAGATTTAGTTTCTGAATGAAGTCAAATTTAAAACAATTTTTGTTTGAAGTCTAATATATATTTCTCTACTGACTAGATAGACATACTGCAAAAAGAATTTTAAATATTAAGCCATTATGAAATCATTTGAATAACCAGCAATAAAGGAAGTCCATAGAAAAAATTAGGGCCATATATGCGTGTGATCTTGATTTAGTGTTATACATGAATAGAAATTGAATCATTTCTTAAAACAACTACAATACATAACACGCAAAACAAAATTACATAATTTTACAAAATAATCCTAAAATGTCAGTTTGTTTTAGCCAGTCGCTCATTGTACCTTCCGTATTGATATTAACAATAAGAAATTTGATTTTTCATATTTATTATATTTATTGTTTGTAGTATACAGAGTTTTGCTTATTTATCAACGTGAAATTAATGTTTGCTAACTTATCAACTTTACGAGTGTGCAAAAATTACAATTGCAAAAGTTGAAATGATATTGAACAAATTCCGTATCTCAAATTTTTCCGTTTTTATTATGAGTTTTTTTTATAATGATGAATTGCTACTGGATGGCATTGTTCCAAACTTGATTGTTAAAAATGTGCAGATATTTATTATAGGAGATTCAGATAATTTTAATTTGAGAAATAAATTAAGATTAAATTCTAAAATTATAAATTTAATTTTATATATTTCCAACATTTTTATATCACTTTCTACACATTGGCATTTGCAGCGTAAACCACTGCAACCTGCACCAATCTTCGTTTTTGAATTAAACTAAAACATATATTCAACAAAAGCTTTAAAAACTGGACATTTTAAAACGTAGATTGGAAAAGTTAAAAGACAATACAAAATGTTAACAAAAAAAAAAATTCATAAAGATGATTCAAAACACAGTGAAAGCTTTCAAAAATATGAGTAAAATTCATTAAATATTCAGATGAGTTTACCAACTTGCATATCAAATGAACAACTAAGTAGCTACATATCATAGAATCAAGTTAAGTATGTATATTCTAGATTTGCTGTGCATGTCGGGATTACGAATATTTTTCAACGATTAATTTTACACAAGCGTAAAATAGGATTAAGATAAATTTCAATCTATTTTTATTTAAACATTAAATTAGCTCCAGAATTTTTTTTTTTATTTTTAAGGAATAGAAAGAAAATACTAAGATTTATTTTAGTTGTTAAATTCTATAAGAAATTGTATTTCAAAATATAGTTTTAAGAAATTAAAATCCTACAGGTTTTCAGCTATTTAAATAAATATTTCATATCAATAAAAATAATAACATTCAATGTAATTACATATTATCATTTTCGATTAATTATGTTATATCACTTCTGTATGGAGATTCTTTGCTCTTCTGTTCAATAGCTTAAAATCTTTCTAAATGTTAACTGAAAACTTGGGAAAATGGTCCTGTTACTATATTTTTGTATAAATATATATATATATATATATATTATATTACTTTCGTAATATTTTTAGTGGCCCTATACGTACTAAAATGTTCATCAACTTTCTCAAACATTGAATAGAAATCAATACCTTAATAAATATGTTTGAAAAAATTAGTTATCAAAAGATAACATTTTCTATTGTCTTTGCTGTAAGGATTATAAAATAAATTTTATGACAAAAAACGAGGCTTTCTTATATTCTACCATCTATTATAGCAATGATGAATGATTTAAATTTATGAAGTATCTAGAATAAAAAATAAGTTCAAATTGTTAAGTTACACGTTAAATTATTTATATTTTAGTTATAATAAAATTTTTCTTTATTTATTGTTAAGAATTTCTTTATTAATTGTTAAGATTTCAATGAATTTAATTTCTGCTTTAATTTTAAATAATATCCAATTTGAAACCAGCCATTATCTTCAACTTTGCCTTTATTTTTAAAAATGGGTTTTATTATACAATACATAAAATTTTTCAAAGAGAATTTAACTCTTTATATTATACAATCATTTGCTTATTTTGCATAGAAATTTTAAAAAAACTGAATTCCTTTATTTGTATGGCTCAATAAGCAATGAATAAAAACCCATTTATTGTTCTTTATAAACCGCTGTTTATTATTTTAAGAAAAGAAATATGTATTTTGGCCTGAATTCATTCAAGTGAATTAATTTCATGCACTTTTAAGAAAAAATAATAATTTACGGAAAGACAAAGAAAGGAATTAATTTTGCCTTCAGAAATCTTTGGATAACTATTACTGAATTTTTTTTATATTATTTTAAATCGCTATAGAAATTCTTATTTGTATGCGGTTATTTTTAATGTGTGAATATGAAAACTTTTGTTTAAATCAATTAAAGGAGAAAAACGTTTGAAGCCTTTCAAAATGAAACCTTTGAAAATACCCTTTTTTTTTTGCTTATTGCTTTTGAAATGTGTGAAACACGGATAATCATCAGTGCATATTTTCTTTTAATAATCTATAATGAGCGTAGATTAAACATAATAAAAATAACACTTTAGAAACTTATAAGAGTTTTACAAATTAAGAAAGGGCACTACTAATGATTAAAAAATTTAATATTCAATGAATATTAATGCATCTAATGTTGAATAAACAACCAAAATTAGCTGTACTGAATTAAAAAAAAAAATGTTTTGATTACAACTTTTTCTTTAAATCCCTTAACTTATTTTTAAATATATTTTTTTTTTAAATTGCCATGACATGCAATAGGTAGTATGACAGTTTGAACTTTGTATTTAAATACTAAATTATCAAATTATTATCATAGTATTAAAAAGAACGTATTTCCTTCCAAAAATATTTTATTTCATATGTATGTAAATGATTATCCGCGTAAAATGGATTGTAATTTAAGACAGTTTAAAGCGTGGTGAAAGTAATAGCGTGAGCATTGATTTTTCAATGCTGACAGATATTGCAATCATTGCTTTTAAAAACGAGTAGACCTAAAAGCGAAAGGAGTATTTTTCTTTGAATGAACTCTTTACGCAGTTGAAATCCTGTGAGTTTTTCACTATGGTACAACACAAAAATCATAAATTTACGCTTTAAAGATACCCTGAAAGTTACATATATATATATATAATTGTATTACATAATGTTACAATAAATAACCTAATTTCATTTATTTTTGCATATAGAGTGGCATTCATAATATGAAACAAACCATTTATCATAAAAGCAATTTTTTATCACGAAACAACTTTAATTTTAATATTTGAATTAAAAATTATCTTTCACTTAAAAACATGATATTTACTATAAAATATAATATGATGTGTATAAATTAGCCCTATCCATGACCCTGTGTTAATGTGAGCAGCAAATTTACAAACGGAAGTAGCATCGAATTCACTGTTGGAGTTCGGGCAGTAACAGAAACGAGTAGACTTGATTGCTATTGTGCAAACGTGTGTAAGTCATCTCATATCAATAATATGCCTACCTTATAGGAGGTTTCAATGATTTCTGTGTTACAACACACAAATATAAGTCTTAAATTCGTCTCCTCACCAACAGTCAGTAGGTTGTTCGTGGTATACATAAATGGAACAGCACACCATGATAAAAAAATATAAATACGTATATGTGGATTAGAAATGTTGCAGTTTCTCATGTCAATATAAAATATAATAGATGATATTTACATTAAAATAAATCAATATTCTTCACAAAAGGTAATATTTAACTATGCAAAAAATAACAGTAATAATAGAATTAAAGATAATAAATCGAAACGAATTCATCGATTTCATTAACTTTAGTTAGTTTAGTTTAGTTTTTAACTATACATGATTTAAAACAAGATTTTTTTCTTTTTAATAAAGCAGAACTAGTTATGCGAATGAAAAAAAAAATTGCTTTCATAGTGCTATAGGATAAATATAAATAAAAAACTTAAACTATGACGGTATAAATTTATTTTTTATTAGAAATAACAATAACATTATATATATGGTGAATAAAATGCATACCAAAATTTATTTCTACAAAGTATGGTGTCATATTAGGGATTATATTAAGGAAGTATCAATTGAAAACATTCCTAACTAAAACAAATTTTTGTTTATTTAAAATAAACGACGTAAAAGTAATTTCATTAAATTCGAAGGTATTTCCTAGGAATAAATTAAAGCTCTTTGCAACTTCCAACAATCTCTACTGTAAATGGAAAAGGAAAAATTTTCGCAAACCGAGCGCAGGGAAAAAAGAACCAGCAGCTCACCTGGAACAACTTTCAACATTTTAACATGATTGCCCATGCTTCCCAGACAAGCTAATCGCGTGTTCCACGTGGTTTATTTAAATTTCAGAATTACGCACAACTCGTCTGAATAGATATTGTTCCTTTGCAAAATTCTTCCATTCTGTAGAATTGTAAAATGTGTTTCTGGAATGCAATTTCTGTGTTGATTTGGTCTGCGACGAGCGAAAATTCGCTTGCACTTCAACTGCTTTTTCAAGGACTGCATTCAAACAGTGTGAGTATTACATTTTCTGTGTTAAAAGAAATTTCCGAGAAGTTGTTTAATGTGAGTGCGACTTGTGTTTTGAATGAAATTTATTTTATTTGGATAAATCTTTTTATAATCCTTTTTAAATTTATCGTCATGCATACAGATATGAAAATTTCAGTTTGTATTTTTATTTATAGGTAAGTTTTAAAGATTTGTTTTAATTTGAAGATATTTTTATTTTTAGTTGTTACTTTAAATGGTATTTGAGGTATTATTTATTTTTATTATTTAAATTTATTTGAAGCAAATGAATGTAAATGCATGAATCAATTTAAGTATCCATTGAATTAAGTATTAATTTTTAATATGCGCTTTACTTAAAAGTGTATTAGAGTTCAAATTAAAAGTGTATTTGCTCGAAATTATTATTCAGTTTCATTTAATCTAGTTTAGTATAGTTTAATTTAGTCAGTTCTAGCTTAGTAAGTGGTAATATATTACCACTTATTGGTTATGAAACAAAAGTTTATTAAGAACAGTTTCCAGTTACAAATGTAATCAGAAACGTGCAAATTAGTATTTCACAAAATTACATAAATGTCCATTTCTTAACTTTAAAACACTATCACACGCGGAAAGTCATTTACGATATTTCTTATAAGATAAAAGCCAAGTAAAATTCTTACTATAAATTTTGAATATTTCGATTCTACCATGCTAATGTCAGGCAGTGATAATTTAATCTACAGACATAATCTACATACGCAAACAAATACCACAAGAGAAACGTTAACTATCCCATAATACAATTTAAGAATTCAAGTGCCACAGCGCTGTAGAGTGGTATTTGTTGGGTCATTAAATGATAATTATCACAGCAATACTCAAGTGTGAGGCTATCATCAATAATAGAGACACTTAATTACGTTGCCATAGTGACTTCGGGCATCAATGTAAACAACAAGCATTCTTCGCTTTGTAGCGGTATGCAATAGTGTCGCCATCCATAGGACTATCTTCGTAAACGAATCCCTTCGGAGTTAAAAATCATGCCGTAAGAGATAGGAGTGCTTCAACCAATCCATCAACTCCAATATGTTTGAAACATTCCACACAGGCTGGTATTTACGTAGCCACATACAATTGTAGTGTTGGAACTACTTACATTTTCTTTTATTTGTCTTTTCAATAGTCCTTGCCCAAACACAAGGTATGAATTTCCGTTCAGATGACTTAGTATTTCATTAAATGTTATTTGATCTGGCACGTATCTTGTCTAAAAGCACCTTTAGCACAATTTTTCGCTTTTCATTTCATTTCTATCCACGAATATAGCGCATTCCGTAGAAGTTAAAGAATATTTTTTTTCTGCTTCGTGAACACATCCGTCTCATTTGTAATTCAAAGCACAAATGACTATGGCCGCTGTGAACAGCATTTACATGTTTACCTGGACAGCTAAGCTGGCTTATGTTGTAAGGCGCCTTAAAATGTAAGGTATAAATTCATTGTAAGGTGGCTTAAATTTGTTTAGTTGTGTTCTATTACACTCTTATGTTTAAAATGAATTTTGAAACGCTCTTTATAATTTAGAACAAACATCTTTATTATACGCTGCAATGATTTTTATTCGCGCAACATTTTTCAATATCATCTCCTATTTCATAAAAGGGAGTGGGAAACTAATTAGTTAAAAAAATGTTTTTGTTCTAAGTTAAAATTTCTACTTTTAGATATTTGTAAAAAAAAGACAGATATTTGTAAATTGTAGAAATTCCAACATCATCAGCAAGGTCCGTGATAAATCGTTAATTTTTTGCACGTGAGCTTCATCGGTTAAGGTTGATGGTCGACCTCTTCATCTTCGACGCGTGCTCTGCCTATTTTGAACTGTTTATGCCACTTCTAAACATTTCTTTCCGACATAGGGAAACCCACCGAATGCCTTCTGCAATATTCTATACTTTTGCGCAAACAAAACTAAATGCAAGTTCTTTGCCCAATTAATTCAGACATTTAAAAAACCGCCGGAATCAGTTTTTGCGTCTCACAAAGCCAAGCGTAACTCAAACAACCTAAAACAGAAAAAAAAAGTCGTAAGCCCCAGGAATTTTAAATTGTAAATTGGTCTTACTTTTTGGACACAGTATTACTTATGCATATAATATGGCTATTATATATTACCTAACTTAATTAAATACTTAATTTAATCAAGTAACAGTTCTCACTCATATATCATAAATGTAACTCACTGTTTTATTTTTCCTCATTCATTTAAGATCATAAATATTAATATCATAAAAAACAAATGCATTCATTTAAATGATTTGAAACAAATGTGTTAACATTCTATAATCTCTTAAAATCTCTCTTGAATATATAATAAAATTTACTTTATTTCGTTTTAGCTGTATTAATTTAGAAAAATAAATTTATTAAAAACATGAAGAAACATTTAAAAAGGATTTAAGAAAAGTGTTAGTTAATATCACTAATTAATTATTAAAGATAAGCCCGCTTTATAATTCTTATAATTTTAATCTTATTATCTTTTAGTTTCTTATAATTCTTAATCTTCTCTTTTGTGTTTATTTTTGATTTCTTATAACCCAGCTATATTACAACAGATACGTATAACGTACACGATTTAAAAATACTAATGTGTTAATATACTAATTTATTTTAATATTAATAATATTTTTGTAATAAAGAAATTACATTTTTAATATAATAAAATATTAAAAGGATTGAATTCTTTTAGAGTTAATGAAGAAAAAGATTAAAGGTTTAATAAAATATAATACAATTGAAATATGCCAAAATCTCGTACTAAATAACCTGAAAGAAATGAAAGAAATGAAGAAATGGAGAAAGAAATGGAGAAAGAATTTTGATGCTATACATATATATTTTTTAAATTTAAAATACAAAAGAGAGAGGTATTTGCTAAAGATTGGAATCTTTGAATTAAGATGTGATGAAATAAAATTAGTAGCATCTAAACGGAATTTTTTGTGTAATACAGATTACTCATGAGACCTATAGATAAATAAGAATAAAAACAATTGAAATAGCTACTTAAAGATTAGAAAGAAATATACAAGGTGCAATATAATATTCATAAATGATCTTTACATTCGCAACAGTTGGTCATAGACACAAATTTACAGTTAAAAAAAATCTTTCCAATGATGTTGGCATTTTTATATTTAAAAGTGAATGCTGATGAATGTAAAAAATTTAAATATTTATACAGTAGCTAGATTTTTAGGGTTATATTAAATAAAACTTTACATTCTTCTAACAAATGTAACATAAAAGGTTTCACTTATGTGTGACAAAAATTTATCAAGATATTTAATGTCAAAGTCTGGAATTTTTTACCACCTTCATTAAGAAGTTGATTTTAAAATTATTTAAAATAATTCAAGATTCAAATCAATGTAAATTCCCCTTTAAGGATAAAGTTCCCCTACCATAAAGGATTGATACATCTATAGTAAAACGAATATAACTGATGCACAAAATATCATTACAACGCACCCGGTAGAGAAACAAGGACGTCCGGAAATATAACTCCGAAATGAATCAAGGAAGACAAAAAAAATTAGTAAGTTGTATACCATCCTGGATTATGTAGAATCGACATCCTAAAAATAAAAAAGGCTCAAGAAGGAAGAGTTAGACATACATTCGTAAATCAAAGATAGACATAAATTTTAGAAACTGCATAAATCGTACGTACAAGTTGCAATGAAGTATATATATATATATATATAAAGTGAAGAAATCTATATATATAAAGTATATTGGAAGCAATATATATAAAGTAGCTGAATATATGAGAGATACTATTCAAAATGTTTCCCATTGTCAGCAATACACAAATGAATACGTGATAGTGCTGAGTCTTGGAAGCGTTAGAGTTTGGCTGGTGTAACTCTGCGACAAGCAAGGATAATACACTGTTCCAGAACATCCAGACAGTTTGTTCGGTCGCCTAGACCTGTTTCTTGTTACAAACCATATAAACATCCATGAACGTCAAGTCCTTCAGATGTGGTGGCCTCTCTACACAACCGACTTACTTTTCGATGATCTGTCGGGCAAATTTGCTAGCTAGATATGCCTGGGCATCTTTTGCTTTATGCAAAGGGATCCCTTACTATTGGAAACAAACAAAACTAGCATCTTGGAGAGATAATTATTAGTACTAATTAATGCCCTTTAATTAATTAATTTATTATTTATGTACCATGCCCTTTACTATCTGTCTCTGACGATCAGCCACTGATGTCCCGTCGTAAAAATAGGTTCAGTGTTCTGGGTTTTTCTATTCGTAGATCAGCGTACTTGGTGGCGCTCAGCGCATCCTATGTAAAGGTTTTCTAAAGCTCAACAATGCACATTTGGTGATAATGAATATGGCATCCTGTGTAAATCGGAACTCCTCTTCCCAATATGTCACAAAACAACGATGGGATGTCCTGCAAAGTGTAAAAAATGGCAGAAGGCAAATCTTCGTCTGTGGTCACCCGGCATGGCCTTAAAATATTGCATCCCCTTTTGAAAAACTGATCACCACTTTGTCAAATTGCTGACTAAATAAACAAAATGGCTGCCACAGTTTTCCTGCTAACTTGCCATTAAGCCAGTATCCATTGTCTGCATTGCTAAATCGCTATTACGCCAATAGTGATTGCTAAAATGTCCCAAAATTTATTGCTATTATGTTAAATTTAACTCGAAATTTTATCGCTATTATGCAAAATAGCATTACTAAATCAGTAAAATGTATCGATATAATGCCAAAATCCATCGCTATTTGTCACAAATATTGCTAATACACAAGAATTTATTGCTAAATCACGAAAATTTATTCCAATTATGCCAAAATTTGGTATATTGTTTACGATGTTGAAAGGGAATGATAAAACTACATTATTTAAATAGAAAGAAAAGAATGCGTAGAATAACTTACATTTCAGTTAGCAAACTCCTTTTCTTGGGGTGGAAATGATATTTTTATCACCTCAAGAAAGCCTTAAAAAATTCTTGTAATGCTTAATTTGTGCTGTCGCCATCATATGTACTCGTTCTGGAATTGTCGAACATTCCAGGCACATGACAGGTGAATTGAAGCGAATGTTACGCAGAACTCCAGGCACCCTCTATTTGCATGTGTATGGGCTGCTGTATCTTGGTCTTTAAAAGTCACAGTATAGTCGGTCGTGCACAATTGTGCAAAATCCTCATACGAAAGGAACTTATATGACATCCAACAGTCTGACATTAATGTAGTGTCCGGAAGTATTCTTCTTATGATTATTTCCAAAAAACAATTACATTATTATTTTCAACTATTTCAGAAAAGCCTTAATCCGAATACCTCAATACATTTCCAAACACCCATTTACCCTCTACATGTTTAGTTCCATTATACTTCATTTTTCTAAATTTCAATTTATCTATTTTAACAAATTTTTAAACCTCTTCAATCATACCTTTAAAATTTAAACACCCATTCATGCCTACTTCTTTACAAAATTCAAGTCAATCTGTCACCGTTCTACTTAAATAAATAATAAATATAAGCAATACATAATTCCTAACACGCTTATTCAAAATTTCATTTACCAAATAATTTATTAATGTTAAAATACAACCCATATTCATATTGCTTTGGACAAACCATGCATTATTTTACATACTATAGACCATTTAATATGATGTGCAAACGCTTCTTTCTTTCAACACCACCCTACTTTACCGTCACAAGCATCAAGACGATCAGCCAATTTCATATCAGAGTCACACTTGACATCCACACTTATTAGAAACCAATCTGTTTTCCATGCAATACTTAAGCACCGCATTCACACCTAATTTATTTAATTCATAATAATTATTCAGAGGTCCTGTCATCCAATCTGCCGGCTGATAATAATGCAAACCAGTCCACTCACCTGCCACCCATTCCTGTCCTTATATGGTAGTAATAGATGAATAAGGAAAACGTGGACAGCTGCACAACCAACAGGAAAATGTAAGAAAATCAATACTCTTTTTAACAATTAATGTGTTCATAAGTTAGTTAATTTATGACCTCATTAATTGTTAAGAAGTTAAAAGTGACTCTTCGAAAAGTCAAAAGTAACTGTTTTCCTCTGGAATTTAAATAACGGTTTCAACAAAACCTTAACTGTATCAACACTGTTAATAATTTAATAACCAAATAATTTATCAATCCAATATTAATTACTTAATATTCAAAAATAAGTCATTAATAAGGTTAAAAATAAATTTTCATATTTAATCCAGTGATAACATTACAGCGTTAACCGCTTATTCAATATAATATCTTAAATTTTAAAATTTAAATTTAATTAAAAGTTGAAAAAGATGCAAATCAGGATTTAAATATATCTAAAAAAGAAATAGAAAAAAAAATTCTGATTATATTCATTTAAGTATTACTTTGCCATTCAAGGAAATTAAGCATTCATAAATAAGCCTCTTCATCATTTAATGCTTCACTTCATCTTTCCTATCTCGATTATATACCTTTATTCATACTTTCATTAAATTATTTTAATACAGATTTTATTTCACATCTTTTAAATTTAAAATAAAACATACATAAAAAAGGTTCATTGAATTTTATCAAGTAATTCATATAAATTAAGTTATCAAAATACATTCTTACAAAACAGTGATATTTTTCAAAGTATTAAAATAATATAAAGCCTTATTATGAAATTTGAAAGCACTGTCATAAATACGTTAAAATTCCCGTTTTCATTTTATTGAAGTAGAATTTATTATAATATATTTATAGTATACTTATTTTTTCGTATTGTTTTCTTATTAGAACAACATTTTAAATGAACAGAAAAGTAATAAAATGTGAACACTTACTAGATTAACTTGCAGAATATTTATAAAAATAATTATATTTCTGTAAAGGGGGATTAAATAAAATGAGATTTATTACTTTTACCAATATAGATTTTCAAATATAAAAATTCCAAATGATGAATATTAACCGTTTTTTAATCATTTTTATAATTGGAAATATATATCTGCTACCAATGGTTGCGGAAAACACGATTCGGGTATCGTTATTAGATTGCATAATTTATACCAACATAATGGATTCTAAAAAATTTATGCCAACATAAATTTTCAAAGAATAGTAAAAGTAGATTTATTATTCATAGTCTGATGAAAACCATTTAAATCTAAAAAACTCAGCTCTTTCATTAACATTTTCACATTGTGAAAAATTTAGGAAAAAAACAACGAAATGATTTAATTATAATATACAAACCAGCATTTGCAATAGCAATGAATTATAATATTGATTAAAATTTTTATTGGTTTTAGGAACATATTTCGTTGAAAGCAAATGCTGAACAGTTTGGATAGTATGTATAAATAAATATAGACGGTTATATGTTATGAAAAAACCCCAAAAGTTTTTTCAGAAGTATTTTTTTTTTATGTTTACGATTATATTGATAGCATTTCTAAACGTTTAATCAATATCTCATGAATATATTTTTATTTATAAAGACTAACTTGCTCTCAATTATATAGTATTCCATGACAACATTTTTGGGTGAGTAGAAATTGATACATTCGTGAATTACGGAGGAACATTTCTCCTTTGCCATTACATTATATAAACCTGAACATTTCTAGTAAATGGCTAAAATTGATAGGATGTTCGTTATTACTGATCAATTACCTTTTTAAAATGTAGTGAGCTCTGCCCCATAATGAGAATCAAAATGGGTTAAATTGGTGTATAACAGACAGTTACCATTATAACTACCAACATAAATAATATTCTCATTACTAAAATAAAATTTTTAATAAGAAACTAGATGCTTTATTTCGTTTTACTACTGTCACTTTTAGTCAAACATTACTTCTGCATTCTTCCTATCCACAATAAGCAGCTTTTTTTTTCCAAATTAATTATTCAGCGATAAATAAAATGTAACCACCATTATTACATAAGTCCACTGAATTTTAAGGAAATTTTCGTCTTTCGATGAATCAGTCAGTAGCGATTACAATCATACCCACTTGTGCTGCAGACACATTCCACTGTTCCTTAAAACACTTTGCCGAGAATGCCAGGCCTACTTTGACACCAAGGATTGGATGGAATAAAGGCTTTACAATAAACAATTGTTGGAATGTTGTTTACTCTATAAATAATAAATTCTCGTCAATATACATTTACATAACATGTGATGTTTTCTTTTTATGGGGTAGTATTGTTAACCATACAACCAACAGTCATGTCAGACCGGGATCAATGGTTTAAAGTGAATTTCGAACCACTACAAGCATCCATCGCACCACAGACGCAAACCCTAAATATGTGGTACCAAGCGCCAAAGAGCTAGTCAACCGACTATCATGCCTAGTTGTAGTTACTACTAAATATTAATATTCATTAATATTATTTTATTTTTACAAATATATTGTTAGCGGTTCTAAAATTTTAATTTACAGCTCATGCATAATATATTTATTTATTAAGAATAAAGTGCTTACTTAAGAAGTATTCCATGACTTTTTGGGTGAGTAAAAAGTGACACATTCGAGAATTGGAGAGGGACATTCCACCTTTGCGTATTATATTGTAAAAAATTAAAAACTTCTAGTAAACAGCTAATGAACCAATCCATGAAGTCAATCCACCACTCCAATTCATCAATCCATCCTATAATGTATAATCATTCACTGTTCTGTTAACGTTTTAAAGCATTTTTAGCTCTGCCTCATTATGCGGATCGAAGAGGGTTAAATTGGTGTATAACAGGAAGTTACTATTAGAGTGGTAACATGGATAACATTGACATTAATAAAATAAAATTTTTAACAAGAAACTAGATATTTTATTACCTTTTTCATTTTTTTAGTTAAACGTTCTTTACACACAAACAGGTTTTTTTTCTTAGTTAAATATTCAACGATAAATAAAATGTAACCATAAGTCCACTAATTTTTAAGAAACTTTTCTTTTTTAACGAATCAGTCAGTGGCGATTACAATCACATCCACTTGTGCTACAGACGCATTCCACTGTTCCTTAAAACACTTTGCCGAGAATGCCAGGCCTACTTTGACACCAGGGATTGGACGGAATGAAGGCCTTACAATAAACTATTGTTGGAATGTTGTTTACTCTATAAATAATAAATTCTCGTCAATATATATTTGCTCCTCTTCTGGGGTGTCGGTGCTTCTGTTTGCTTATAAGTACGCCCATGGAAAGAGGAGAAAGAAAAATGACGCTATTTCTCCGTACCCTAATTTTTTTCTCCTCCTTCCTGTTTTCTTTCTGCTCCAAAAGCGGAGAGAATGCCTGCAGTTGTGTATTCTTTTAGTAAAACCTAAATAGATCCATCTAGAATTTTGTTTGAAAAATAATGATACGATTTTTCCTGGATGTAAAGAAACGATTTCAACATTGTAATCTAAATAAATGCTAGTTATTCCTGATGCGAAATCGTGGTAATAAATTCTAAAGCAATCCAAAAAAAAAAAAAAAAAAAAAGTTAGAGATTTTGATATTTTGCATTATCTAAACGCATCAAACAAATTTTGTCTGGAAACAATGAAAAATAATATTATTTTATTACTGTCTGGAATTTGAAATTAATACATGTTGTCGAGAAAAAACATTTTTTTTTAAATTCAACAACAACAATCAAAGTACAACATTTTTCAAATTCCCAAGCAATAAAATTTTTCAATTTATATTTCTTGGGAAGTTGAAAAAATATTGTACTTTCATTTTTTAATGTCTGAAAATTGTTAAAGGTGTCTGGTGCGAGGTCCATTGAATAGGATAAGAGTTAAAAGACTCAAAATTATTTTTTCCTGTGTAGTTTTGTAACCATGCTTCCTCCTACGCCCTGCAAGAGCGCCCCCTGTGGCGTTTAGGAGAAATGGTCAGTTGGCCTCGAAATACTCATCATAGAGGAAGTACAGCTCAAATAGCGCTTACGTTGAGAAACGTTTAGTTTGCAATCTTTCATCCCAAGAGAAAATATATTCAACGCAACCCTGTGTAATAGTTGGCCAACACATTCTCACCCGGAGAGGAAGCATATTTCCCACATCCAGCGCATCCTTGCCCGAATCTAACATTATGTCTTTAAATGTGTTAAATATTGTGTGTGTGTAGTGTTTGTTCATGTGTAAATAAAGCTGTTGCTCTTAAACCTGTGTCTCAAGTTTGACACCCAGTTACAATCCAGGGTTGCTCCACCCCACGACACTATAATCTGTCGGCCAACGTGGGGGCTACCGTACTTGCACAATACAGTTTTAAATAATTTGTGATCATTATGCTATATTATTGTACTGCAGTAAAATTCACTCAAATTTTAAAGTGCTTTTTCACATTATAGAGTCTTTCAAGTAACAGAGAATTTCCCAGTTAAGTTCCATATTCTCAATTTGACACTCTGTGTTGAATTCATAACGAATGACACATTCATTATACAAAAACACCCCCAATGAAACTTTCCCTTTCCTTTTGTTTAAGCAATTATTTTGTTTCTTCGGAATTATCTGTTAAAATCATAGAGAAAACAACATCTCGCCACAACTCGAATTTTCAAGAAAGTTATATTTCTATCTTTTATAACAATGGGATCTATAAACCTTAGATAAGCGAGATTTTTTTTAATCAGATGGGACAATCTTTTAGAAAGACATGGGGACAAATATGATGTATGCAGTCATGATCAGTTATGATGCATGCAAATTATCATTAAAATGTTGTGAAAAATTCCATGTGGACTTGGGATACAATTTTATGTTAAATGTTTGTTCACCTGGATAATTTGTTTGATGTCATCAAACTTATTCGATGTTCGATGTGCAAAGAAGAGTGGGAGGGCAAACATTGCCGCCTTCATCTTCAAACTGTAGTTTTATGTAAATGTTTGTACTAAGTCAGCATCTGAAGATTCATAGATGTTTTTAGTAATAAAACACAAAAATTAATATTCGATCTCATATGATGCAGAAAACTTACTCATCATTAATACCTGTATTTACTAGCCGTGACACCTTCTGTTAGTTATCTAATAACTTGGTGACTTGTCTAACAGTATCATATTTTATGTTTGTGCCCTTTCTGAAGGGCTATTTATATTAATTTTTATACTAATAGTATAATAAGAGTTTTATGCAGAGCTAACATTAGAGTTATTTCTTTAATTAATCTGATAATTTATATCCCTAATAAAAGAATATCAATTAAATTTGCCTTTTATTCTTATTACTCCCATTTTCATATTTTATCAATAGGCTAACTCCAATCTATAAGGATTTCCAGAAGGCCTCATAGTAAGGATAACAACTAACAATTATTTTCTAGTTTACTTAAATAGTACAAGTAACTTATTAGTTTGACTAAAAATTATATATAAATTCAATAACTGAAATTAAAATACAAAAGTTTTCTTTTCTATCAGTAAAGGTTTGAGCATAAAGCTGAAAATCTTGTTAACTTCATTACAATGGAAATATGATTAAGGTAGGTTCACTTTGATCTCGTGTACCATTGCCATTGGCCCATGGGTGTTGGATTCTTCACACCGAGGGAATCCAACCATTTTTCCATCATCGGATTTCTTCAAACCCAATGGAAAATTTTATTTCACAGATTTATCAAGTTTTTCCCTATGATAACTTTTTTTTTCAGTTCGGTTGGATCTGAGCTCTTCTATTTTAGAGCCGCCTAACACGTGTGCCAGAATTGCTATTATTATGACCCCACACAAAATCAAAAAAATTCTGAAATATTAAGATTTTATTTATTTTTTTTAATTCCAAATGAATAAAAGTACATATATCAAAGCAATACAAAAGTTTTTAGATGCTTAGTTAATTTTCAATTAATGAAGTTTTTATTTTATTTGAATTCCTACATATATTTTCTTTTAGTAGGGTTGGATCTGAGCTTTTCTATTTTACAGCAGCCTAACCCACGAGCCACAGCATTGTTGTGAATGCAGCCTAACATAATATCAAAAAAATTTCTGAAATGTTTAGATTTTATTTTTTATAATTCAAAAAATACATATATTAAAGCAATACAAAATTTTTACAATGCTTAGTTAATTTTTAATTAATGAAATTTTTATTTTATTTGAATACCCATATATATATTTTTTCGATTTGGTTGGATCTGAGCTTTTCTATTTTAGGGCAGCCTGACAGTCCTGGCAGCATTGTTATAAATACGACCTAACACGAAATCCAAAAAATTCTGAAATATTTAGATTTTATTTATTTTTTAATTCCAAATGAATAAAAGTGCATATATTAAAGCAATACAAAAATTCTACGATGTTGGTTAATTTTTAATTAATGAAGTTTTAATTTTATTTGAAATGGGGGTTAGGGTTTTTTATTTTATTTGATATTACCTACATATATTTTATTTCAGGTGGTTTGGATTTGGGTTATTCTACTTTAAGACGGCCTGATCCTTGTGCTAGCATTTTATGACTGCAACACAACATAAAATAAAAATAAAAAATCTGAAACATTTAGATTTTATTTATTTTTTAAGTCTAAGTAAATGAAAATACATATATTAAAAGAATACTAAGTTTTACAATGTTTAGTTAATTTTTAATTTATTTGAAAACCTACTTATATTCTCTACGTTTATTTTCTTAAATGTTCTTATTTCAATAATTAAAACTTCTTCAACGATTGTTAAAATATGTGTTTACAAAAATATTAATATACTGCGACATTTTTGCTTATTTATCTTTAAGCATATTGTAGATTAAACATTATTTACTGTTTGCTTGATAATTGTTAGTATATTTGAAAATGCAATCAGAAATGGATAATTTTTTTTTCAAATGCATGCCACAAAAATTAAAAGGTTTGACAATACCTCTGTAGAACATGACTCCAGAGAAATAATCACACTATCACCTAAAACTTTAAAATCGAAATGTACTCCACCACATTTCTAATAAAACTTGTATTTATTTCAAGAAAATTGGTTAAAAGTATATAATTATATTTAATTAATCAATTTATTAATTAAAATTTCAATTTAGAATACATCCAGAAGTTATTCATGGTTACTTTAGACGAAGTTAAATTCTAGTCATTTTTTTTAAATTAACCTGTTAAAATGAAATCCAATTTGTCAACATATTCTGCATCAGTCAGTTTGGCTGCTTATATTCTTGTTTGATTTTCCAAAAGTGCTATAAATAATCCATTTTGCTCAAAAAGTGTTGTGGGAAGTCAATTTTTCTATTCTATCGTCCTTCACACATCTAGTAAATGTAAGAAAACCTTAAATGTAAATGTCAAGGTTATTGTGATATAAAATTTAAAATGTTTGAAATTCGATGCACTGTTAGTCTGCATAACATTTTCACTAAAAGCATTTTAATATTACAAAATTATTTATAAAAATATTTGAAAATATTTTGTAGCAATAAATATGAACACTCTAAAAAATTGTGGCATAACATGAAAATCAAATGGAATAAATAAAATGCATGTTAAATTTTTTTCCATTACTATTTCACTGCTTACATTCAGTAAAAGCTACATGCCAACGGCCGTACCATGCTGAATATACCGGTTCTCGTTAGATCACCGAAGTGAAGCATCATTGGGCGCGGTCAGTACTTGGGTGGGTGACCACCTGGGAACACTGCGTGCCGTTGGCAAATTTGGGACCTGAATGGCCGAGTGTCTAGCGCTCTGGCGCTCGGTGCCACAGGTTTCGGGTTCGAATCCCGGCGGTGCCATGGATGTTTGTAGTGGTTCGGAATCCACTTTAAGCCGTAGGTCCCAGTCTTCTATGACTGTAAGAGCGTCACGGAGCAAAAGTCAGGCTTCTACCTACGGGGTGCTCCATCACAACAGAAGCTGCTTCCTTCCCCTTCAATCATGAGTCCATATGGGCTCGTGGGCTTGGCCAGCCAAGTGGGATAAGAAACAACAACAACAACAAAAGCTACATAAACGGTATTCAGATATAAATGTTTTGTAGATAAAAGAATTTGGAAAGAATTTGATGGTATTTGTCATGTTGAATGTAAAAAATAACGATGTGACAGTTTGTTTTATAAAAATGACAGTAAATTTTGGATTACGTTGATTTTTTTCTCTATTTTAAAAATAACATTTTTTTGTTTTATATCATGAGTATATTCTATTCAATAAATATCTTATTTTCGAAGATTTGTAGAAAGAATTTGCTGTCAAATATTTAAAGAACAGTACTTTGCTTTACGATCCACTACAGATATGAATTTTCATGCAATATTTTGATTTCAATATAGGCTTTTAAGTTTTGAAACATGTAGTTTATTTTATTATAAAGATTTATCATTGTTATTATTTTTTATATTTGTGAATTATTAAATATAGTAAAAGCTGATTTTGTATAAAGTAGAATTACTTTTATATGATGTTGAAAAATCTACCCGAGTCAAACATAATGGAAAAAGGATGGCATTAACTCAGCCGAGGTTTTACATCTTGGCATCAATACAGTTTTGAACAACTCCAGCAAGAATGACATCTGGAATGTTTCCGTTATTTCCTCTTAAATCTTTAATCTGAAGGTATTATTTTCCAGTTTACTATTGATGTTTATCCAGATTTTACATTTCAGTCCATTCTCGTATGTCAAATTTCGATCTAACCTTCGATTCCACAAAAATGTTCTAATAGGTTTTCATTAAAAATGTCTTCTGTAATCAAGGAGGTTTTGTATGGTAGGAAGATTAAAATAATTTTATTTAATTTACTTCAAATCGAAATCTGCATAGAAAAAAATCTATTTTTATAGCTGTTATAGCATATTGAAACATGGAAATTTTTTTTAAATGTCTTCAAAATTTTGTAGTTTTATTGCTTTTACAAATAATATTTATTTTCATATATTTATTTATTTATTTTCTAACTGCTATTTTATTATATTGGTTATTATATGAATTAATAGGATACTTTCTAATTAGTTAACAATAGCTGTTGAAAATATTAGTTTACTGTATGGAAATTTATACGGTCTGCTTCATTTTTCATATTATGGATTTTTACACAAGTAGTTATGACAATATTCCAGATTACAGACAAAACACCCTTTTTCAGTTATATTTCAGTTATAATAATTAGTAAAACCATTATATGATTTTGTAATATTAGATGATTTATCTGCTATGTAATTTTGTTAAAATCTGAAAACGTGACTAGTAATAGCATGGGCATTGATTTGGTTCACTATTAACTTCACTATTGTAGTCATTGCTTTTAATAAAGAGCAGATTTAAAAGCGATTAGAGCAGTGTTTCTAGAATGAACTCAATTTGCACTCTTGATGCACTGCTGCACAATGTGCACTATGGTACATGCAAATCACAAATTTACTGCTTCAAAGACGTACTAATAGCTATATGTATATATAATTATATTACATAATGTGGCATTCATAATTTGAAACAAAACTTTTATCGCAAAAGCAATCTTTTAACACAAAAACAATTATCACAGTATTAATTTTAATTGAAAAGAAAATTATCACTTTATTAATTTTAATTGAAAAAAAAATTATCACTTTAATAATTTTAATTGAGGGCCTGAATAGTCGAGTGGTTAGTGCTCTGGCACTCGGTACCACAGGTTTCGGGTTCAAGTCCCGGCGGTGCCATGGATGTTTGTAGTGGTTCGGAATCCACATTAAACCATAGGTCCCGCTCCTACGTAGGATCGTAGAGCGTTGCGGGGGCATTGTTATTCCGCGTCCGTGGCTTATCTTCAAGTTACAGGCAAAGTGAGTGCAAAGTGAGTAACGTAATGCAAAGTGAGTAACGTCTGTGCAGCGCTTGCTTCAAGACATCCAGGACCAAGCTGTCTTAGTGTTTGCCAGCTGCATTAGGAAGAAAAAAAATTTTAATTGATAATACATTTTCTTTCACTTACAAAATATGATATGATATGCATAAAATCGTTATTGTATAAAAGTGTGTAAGTCGTCTGACATAGATAATAAGACTTCCTGATTTGAGATTTCGAGATTTTATTCCTTACAACATGAAATGTAAGGCTTAAAAGTTGTATCCTCATGGCTTTTACTGAAGTTGTTAGCGTTATACATAAATGGAACAGCCCACCAATGTTACAAAAAATATAAATACATATGGATTATAAACGTTGCAAATTCTCAATACAAAAAAGTCAATATTAAATATTAAGAATTTTTTACCTTAAAATAAATCTATATTCTTTTAAAAGCTAATATTTAAACATATAAAATATAACAGTAATAATAGAATAAAAGGTAATAAATCAAAATGAATTCGCTTGTCATTATATTTCTGTGAAAATTGTAGTATAGTTTTTAATTATGAATATTTAAACTAAGCCATTTTTTTTTTGATAAAGCAGAAGGATTTTATACGAAAGAAAATAATTACTTCTTATATACAATAAATATAAAATAATTATTGTACAAATTTATATTTTATTAGAAATAAAAATTATCATTATAAATATAATAAATAAAATGAATACTAAAATTAATTTCTACAAAGTATGATGTCACATTAGGGATTATATTAAGGGAGAATCAAATGGAAACACTCCTAACTAAAAGGAATTTTTGTTTATTTAAAATAAACGACGTAAAAGTAATTTCATTACATTCGAAGGTATTTCCTAGGAATAAATTAAAGCTCTTTGTAACTTCCAACAATTCCTACAGTAAATAGAAAAGGAAAAATTTTCGTAAACCGAACGCGGGAAAAAAAGAACCAGCAGTTCACCTGGAACAACTTTCAACATTTTAACATGATTGCCCATGCTTCTCAGATAAGCTAATCGCGTGTTTCCACGTGGTTTATTTAAATTTCAGAATTGCGTACGGCTCGTCTGAATAGATATTGTTCCTTTGCAAAATTCTTCCATTCTGTAGAATTGTAAAACTTGTTTCTAGAATGCAATTTCTGTGTTGATTTGGTCTGCGACGAGCGAAAATTCGCTTGCATTTCAACTGCTTTTTCAAGGACAGCATTCAAACAGTGTGAGTATTACTTTTACTGTGTTAAAAGAATTTTCCGAGAATTTGTTTAATGTGAGTGCGAATTGTGTTTTGAATGGAATTTATTTTATTTGTTTAAATATTTTTATAACCCTTTTTAAATTTACCATCATGCATAAAGTTATGAAAATTTGAATTTGTATTGATTATTTGTAGATAAATTTTAAAGATTTGTTTTAATCTGAAGAATTCATTAGGCTTAGGGTAATTGTTATCTTAAAAAAAAAAAAATAAGTATTATTTATAATTGTTATTTAAATTTATTTGAAGCAAAATCAAAACTAAAAATGTCGTACTAGTTTTAATATGCGTTTTATTTAATATATTAGTGTTTAAAATTGTTAATCAGTTTCATTTAACATAGTTTAGTTTAGTGAGTGGTAATCTCATATATGTTTTAGAAACAAAAGTTTATTAATAATAGTTTTCATTCACAAATGTAACCGAAACTTACAAATTAGTAGTTCATAAAATCACATAAATCTCCATTTCTTAACTTTAGAGCACTATCACAGACGCAAAATCACTCACGATATTTCTTATAAGATAAAAGCCATGTAAAAGTCTTTCAGTACAACAAGTTTGGGGTATTTCTATTTCACCATACTAACGTTACGCAGTGATAATTTAGACTAGAGATTCATGCAATTATATACGCAAATACAACTAGAGAAACACATATTACTTTACAACACAATTTAAGAATTTAAGTGGCGCAGCGCTAGAGAGTGGTATTTGTTGGGTCATTAAATGCTAATTATCACAGCAATACTTAAATGTGAGGTTGTCAATAATAATAGAGACACTTCACTCCGTTGCTATAGTAACTTCCGTCCATCGACGTAAACAACAAGCATGCTTCGCTTTGCGGCAGTCTACAATTATCTCGCCATCCATGGGACTATCTTCGCAAACGAAATCCTTTGGCGTTAAAAACCGAGGTATGAGAGATCGGTCTTAGGTAAGAGAGCTTCGAACAATCCATTAACACCAATACGTTGGAAACATTACACATAGGCTTGTATTTACATAGCCACAGATTATTGTAGTGTTGGAAGTACTTATATTGTCTTTTATTTGTCTGTTCAATAGATCTTGCGAAAACATGAGCCATCAATTTCCGTTCAGACGACTTGGTTATTCAGTAAATGTTCTTTGATCTGACTGGTATCTTGTCGAAAAGCACTTTTGGCACAATTTTTGTCTTTCCGTTTCATTTCTATCTACAAATATAGTACAATAATATGTACAATATATAGTACTGATATATACAATAATATCACAGTGGAAGTAAATGCATATTTTTCTTCTGCCTTTTGAACATATACATCTCATTGGTAATTCAAAGCATCATTCAATGGCTGCTGTGAACAGCATTTACATACCTACCTCTTATTGCTTCATTTCTGGACAAATAAGGTGGCTTACATTTTAAGGTGTAAATATTTTGTAAATTGGCTTAAATTTTAATGTGTAAATATATTGTAAGGTGATTTAAATTGTAGGTGTAAATTCATTGTAATGTGGCTTAAATGAGGTCATTGTAAGGTAGCTTGAATTTGTTAAGTTGTGTTCTATTACACTCTAAAGTTTATAATGAATTTTGAACTACTCGTTATAATTTATAACAAACGTATTTACAGTATTTTGTTGGGAATTTTAGTGGGGCAACATTTTTTGAAAGCATCTCTCATTTAATAAAAGGGAGTAAAAGAGTAATTAATAAAAAAGGTTTTTGTTCTAAATTTTAAAAAAATTACTTTTTTTATGTTTTTAAAATTTTAATAATTAATATGAAATAATTATTTTAGTAAAAGCATGGTGGCTCGAGTGGTTATTAGGTCCAGATTTAACATCAAAGTATGGTAAATGGCTGACACGCCTACACAGTAAAAGCAAAACATCTCATATTCCGGAATCTACATTGTTGCAAGACGTCCTTGGCCCACCATGCAGCTTTTAAGCTATTGAAGAAGAAGCATTATTTTAATCAGATCAATTTTACCTAAAACTTTCCAATATATTTTACGCTTTTGTGTTTTTCAATTTATTTAGTAATGCTCCGCGATAGGTATAATGATCAACAAATAGAAACGAAGCGTACTTTGAGGCATCTAGATTTCTTTAAATTGATATTTTCATTTATCTTAATGAATACTTTAATATGGATAAAGTATATACATTCTTGTTAATTTAATTCCTGCATACTGAAATTTGAAAATAACAGAAGCTAATGGATTTCCTATGTTGCTTTTTAGGCTTCTTTATTAGACCAGTAAGGAAAAAAAAGAAGAAATACAACTTTGTAGAACTCAAAAAACTAACTATGCTTTTAGCATTTCCTTAGATGCGAGTAAATTGAATCTCTGTCTCTTAAAATATGGATGAAAGACAGCAATGGAATAGTCTGTACATAATGCTGTCCTGAATCTTAATACATTTGAGTGGATCGGACATTTTTTCTTCTTTCAGAAACGTCGTCTTCAAACTTAAAAGATCGAAAGTATGCAAAGGACCAGTGTTATTCATAAAAAGGCACTGCTTTAAATTTTAAGATGAAACATTTGAGTCGAATGCATTGCTAAATCAAAATGTTTTTACAAAAATGGAAATGTATGTTGCGAATAGTTCGTCGCGTTCTTGTTGAAATTGGAGAGACAGGGTTCATGTTCTGACATCTTGAATTAAATTGTTCGTACGCATCTGGCTAAAATACACTTTAAATATTAAATTCGATTAATTGATTTTACGAAATTATTGCGCACTCTAAGCAAATATTTTTAGCGTTTTTTTTTTTACAAATATGAGTTTGATTTTAATTCTTTGTTATTTATTAATTAAGTAAATATACGAAATTATATTTATTGTAAAAATGATGTTTGCTTCTTACTGTTCCATTAATAATTTTGTTTTTATTAACTTATTATATTTCTGTTACTGTAACAGAACTTATAATTGGTATTAAATGAGCAAAACAATAGCTAGAATAGAAGTCACTTATAAATCCTTAATATGTTGGAAAACTGTTTTTTTCCTTTTATAAAAAAAGTGCACTAAATTCTTGCATTCTGTATGCAATCTGTTTTGCTGTTTACTTTTTTTTTTTTTAATTTTCTCTAATTGGAATTATTAATTTATTGATTCCTGTCTCTGCTGTAGTAAACTTGGTTTCAGATTTTTGTTTTGAGGGCTCGTTAAATATGAGTTCTTAAAATATTAATATTGATTTAGTAAAAATATAGATGACTAGAACTTTTTTTTTCTTTTATATTTATCTATTATTCACTTATTGCTTTTTGAAAACCTTTGATCCCTTAATAACTTAAAGATTCAATTTTACTTTTTTCGAATTTTTTCAGAAAGTTTAAATTAAAAAAAATCAGTTTAAAAAAGGAATAATGTTGTTTTTAAAACTGTGGAAATGGGTCTATTTACTTGACATAATTATTTCGTCATAAACTATGATAAGAAAATGTATTGTTATAATACATTTTTTAAATACATAATACATTTATTACATTTAAATATTTGAAAACTGACACCATTTATCTATACAAGCTGAGGTATATTTAAAGGGCAATTTTATATTAACTATGACTGTCATATCTTAAAATGAAATTTTCTCAGTCGAAAAATAATGTTTTTTAACACAGAACCTTATATTTTGTTTAATTATGTATTTAGACACTCAAATATATGTTTGCAAGCAATGTTTACTAATATCAATCGAAATTATTGATCAAATATATCTAGAACTTAATCCAAAAATTTATAATCAAAAGCTTCGTTTGCCAACATTTGTTGGCGAGATTTTGCAGTAATTCCTGGTGCATTTTTAATGCAGCACATGTATTCAGTAACATCAATTCTTTTAAATTTATAACAAATATTTTTAATATCGTGTTCTTTGATGATTGTTATTTACTTAATAAATATATTATTTTATTTTTACATTCAGGTTTAATGATAATTTTTGTTAACTCTTGCATTTATTTGATATTAAAATAATATTTTCAATTTTAGTGTGATTGCATTGCATGGCGAGCGTTTTCGTGGAGTTTAGCAACGAATGCCACAACCGCTAATTCCAACAAATTAAAATATAAGCATTTTTTTAAATTCTTTTTACCTGAAATTATAAAATCCTATTTTAGGTTCTTTCTTTTCATAGAAATCTGATATTTTTTATGATATATTTTTTGAAAAACACTTATATTACATATGATTAGATACACCGTTCTTAATTAATTTAATAATTTTTAATTGTCTTTATACTGTTTATAATATGCGCTTTTTATTTTTTTTTCATTTATTATTTGTTAACATTAAGTGTATGCAGAAAAACATTTGGAACAAGTTCTCATCATTACCAAAATGCATGAAGTTGAAAAACAAATTTCTGATACCGAAAAAAGATTTTAAATATAATAAATAATTGGATTTAAAATCTACTGGAACAGAATAAGTGTTATTAAAGTTAGTGTCTGTTATTATTTTTAGAGTAGTTGTCTGTTGTTATTTTTGTCAGTGCCATGTTAAAATTTTTAGAAGATTTGTTAATAATTGTAGATCGGTGAGCTGAGCATTCCATGCATACATGAATGTTACGAACAAATCACCAACAAATGAAGGTCAGTATAAGACGGACTACATCTTTTGGGAGAAATTTCAGATATAATTTCAGAAATCACAGTCCTTTATTTGCGTGTCTTACAGAAGATAATCCAAAAAACACCAAATCATGCAGCCTGATTAACTATGAGAGATGTTTAATCTTTCTCTCATAATCTACATCTAGCCACCTTGTTTCTGAAAGTGGCTATGTAATGGACTTCTGTGGATTTGGACATGGACTCTGCTGAACGCTAGTTGCTTATTTTATCATTAGGTTTATATTTATAAAAATACTATAATTTTATTATGATGTTGATATATATGTTATTTTTATAGACATGATATATGACATTATGCATCAGTTATATTATTACTCTATACATATTTATGATACTAGGTTTAAAATATTCCCAATAATAATAAAAACTATAATCGTGGAATGTAATTTCTAAAAACTTTTATTGAAATTTTGGGATATAAAAACTTTTCATAAATAAGAGTTTCTCAAACTGCATGGGTTTCATTAGATAAAATGTCCACATAAATTGCAAAATATTTATATTTATAATTTCTTGCAATAAATTAATTATTTGCAATTATTTAAATATTATGTTTTATATAATAATCAAAATATAATAAGAGTAACTAATTTTAAAAAAATTAAAAAAAAGTCATTATTTTTTTAAATAAATAAAAGTTTCCATATAATTGAAAGAAATTTAAAAACAATTTTAAAAATAATAAAAAGTTATTAATAAAAAGCATAAAACGTATTGTTTAACCATTAAAAAAAATTAAAGATACATTTACGATATTGATACAATTGTTATACTTACTTGATACTTGATACTTGAAAACAATTAAAGATACATTTTATTAATTATTAAAGATACATCATACATAGGTAGATTTTTAAGGATTAATAAAATTTAAGATGTAGTTTTCTACTAATTTTTTAAAGTTGAAAAAAAAAGGAAAATTGTAATTTATATACATACTTACAAATACGTATCATAATTATGAAATCAATTTATAATAGTAGAACGATTTTCCTTAATTTTAATTATTTTGAGAAAAAAAAAATCAATTGCCCAACAATTTAAAAAAAATATTACATGAGTGCAATTGCAAAATTGCATTAATCTTTACTTTAAAGTAAAGTGTATTTAATACTTCAATTGAATAAGGTGCTATTTGGCGGTGAACGAAAATATGCTTATGGAATTCTTAAGTTGAAGTCGACTCATAAATTAATTTCCTTAAGCATAAAACAAATATTTATTTACATCAATAAATGAATTTTAAATAACATTTATTATTTCTTAGTACAGGATTGAAAGAAAAGAATACATTCGGAACTATATACGTAAATATTGAAAAAAATAAATAGTAAGATAAATGCTTTCCATACGTGCTCATATGAAATGTGTTTGTGAGATCTTTTTTTTCTTCTTGTAATTACCATTATGTTTGAGGATAAATGTTTTCTTTATCATATCGCGCGGGAAGAAAAAAAGGTTATTGTTCATGTTTACGTCATCCTATTTGGATATATGCTTCCAGTGATACTAATATAGATTCGAATACATAAGCGAAACATTGACCTTATTTCTGGCGTACGTGATATAACTCGTCGCCTTAAGCTTATGCTGACCACGTACTGTTTCCTGCCTATGGTTCCACGTCACACTTGGCATTTCCTTTCCATAAAGTCTATTTATTTAGGGTACGAAATTAATCCCGTGCCAATATAAATCTGGACACGGGACATAGTCAGGATTTCAGGATTATGTACGTAATATATATTGTGT
>BPLQ01000120.1:0-13375 GCA_021605075.1 Caerostris darwini | reverse complement strand
AAGCATATCCAAGAGTATTTTTTTAAATTAACTGCAAACTGCAGTGTGGATAATGGTTAATAGGATTAATTATGACTGTTCCAAATTACGTACCAAGTATTTATTCAATAATTAGTTACATATGAACAAACATCAAAAGTAATTAGAAAATAAAAATAAAGTTATTTATTCAACCTCGCAGGACACTTCTTTACTACCGAGGAAGTTCAGTCAGCATAAAGAAGGTTACTAATGCCCTGACGCATGTGTTGCCAGATATACGAAAGCAGCTGTTACATGATTCATATTTTTTTTTTCTGAGAGTTTGCATTGTAACGAATATAATAATTGTTTAATAAATTGTAAATTTTGCTAAGTTTATAAATACAATTTAAGAAATTATCTAGTTGAAGTAATTCAAAATTTGTTAAAAAATCAGGCGGAAAAGACGAGGTATTTAGTAATAAAATAATAATAAAAATCATTTGTTTTTTAAATGAATTATTTTATTCATTTAAAAACAAAGTAGTTTCATTTAAACATATAGAAAAATTATTGTAATCATGTTAAAACTTTATAAAAAAAAAAATAGAAAAGAATGTACAGATTTAATGTTATTGTAAAATCCTACAAATCCTTTATTTTTTAGAATTTCTCCATTGTTCTTAAAAACAAGCTCCATTCTTCATTAGACATTTTTTTTTTCATTTTTGAACTTAATAATTGTCTACAATTCATTGATAATCTTCAGTAACCAAGTTTTTTTTTTATACTTTGAAACTATATCATCCTCTCATTCTTAGGTATTTATTTTCAATTATCGGCAGGGAAGGTTTATTTTCAAAATTGAATTTTAAATAATAAATTTTTGCCTAAACCTCAACTATATAATTCCTTTTAAATTATAATAAGAATACAATTGTAATAATATTGTAAAATACAATTGTAAAATAAGAATATTTTAGAGAACTTGGGGATTAACTATTTTTTATGTTGAGTAATGCTCGTATTATGTATTTACAATTGTCATAATATTAACAAAAATATCCTTCATTTTATTTAATTATTTCTAAAAAACGCAAAATAAATTAGTCGAATTCAACTTTAAAAAAATATTTTGGAGATTTTAGAGATTAATTATTTTTCTTATGTTGAATAATGTTATAATATGCACAATTAAACAATATCCTTAATTTTTTCTAATTATTTTTTTAAAAAATTCAAAATAAATTATGTGGATTAAATCGAAACCTTTTTCCAAATTGAAATAACCATCTCATTTCTCTTTAAGAGGCATAAGAAAATAATTTTAAATCAATTTTTACTGTCCAATAATGGCTCTATCAAATCATATTATATGATTCTTCGATTATGCATTCATAAACCTCATTTAAATTACATTAGGGGATGATAAACCGATTTTTATTTTCGTGTTCTATTTGCTCAAAATCCTTTTTGTTCGATCGTTTAAATCAAATTAAATAAAATCCCATTTGCATTTTATCAAAGAGACAGGATTAATTACTTACTAAACTTTTACAAGAAAGAAACTCCATGGAAATATTAATAAGCTTTTACCCTTTTTAATATCATATAAAAATACTATAAAAATGAATTAATTTCTTCCCTGCAATTGCCAAATTAAAAAAAAAAAAATTTAAAAAACTAAACTTCAATTATCTATTTTCTTACTTTTATTTTTTAATTCATTTGAGAAAATATTAACAATGACATAATAGAGAAAAAAAACAATTCTTTGAGGTTAGTAATGACGTAATTATCAATGTTCTGTGAATAATTTTCTCATTTCTATAAATTAATATTTCCCCTGCATTGCCAAATTAAAAATAATAAATGAAAATAAATTATAAATTCCAATTGTCCATTTTTTGCTGTTATTATTTAATTCGTTTAAGAAAATATTAGCAATGATGTAATAGAGAAACTAAACAATTCTTCAATGTTAATAATGACGTAATTCTCAAACGATCGAATAATTCTCTCATTTGCATTTGTCACATTAAAATTCCGGACTCTATCTATTTCAAAGTTGACTTTCATTAGAAACTTATGAAAGGAGCTTTTCAAATCATTGAAAGTATCTTAAAATTCGTGTAATTTTCGAGTAAATATCGGAAGCTTTTATCAGAACTTGTGCATCTATAATGCCAAAGTCTCGAGATAATATTTTGTAGAAATTGTTACTAGAGATTACATAAAAGTTTCTTAAATTAGTTGGGAGTTGCATTTAACTAAAGTAAAATTAGAATTTTACTATGTTACTTTAGTTGAGTGCATTTAACTAGTTGTTGAGTTAACGAGTTGTAATTAACTACTTGTATACTTCATTTTCTGTTTGCTACATTTATCTTTGTTATAAACTATTTTCAAATCAAAATTGAACTTCAATAAAAGTCTGAAATATCGGTTGGTGAAATTTTGAGCATGAATATTTTAGCACCTCTATTACAATTATTTTTTAAAAGTAATAAACAAATAGGGTAACATAATCATCACGAAAAATATATAAACTTGTGAATGAAACCATTATTGTTGTCTATGAACTAAAATAAAATTCAAATTTTTACTATCGCTTTAAAAATATGTAACTCTTAATGTTAGAGTAGATATAATAAACGCATGCCAGTAAGCCACTACGGAGTTAAACTAATAACATATTGAGCACTAATAAAAATCGTGTTTCGGTTAACTTTCTATGAAAAAACAAATTATCGGATATAATAATAATTAAGAAAGTATGTAAAAATAAAACTTTTATCAGTTTTAAAGTAAACAGTATATTGTTATTGTTGCTGTCGTCGTATCCCCTGAAGAGTACAACAAAATCAAATAAGGTAGTGATCCTGAATAATACTGGCTATGTTGAGTATAAATCATAGTATAAATCCTCTTCTGAGGGATATTCCAGACCATGGTATGGCACAATGGTATGGTGGTTGCAACAGCTCGGCAGTCAAAAGGCAGGATGAGAAGTAAGCTCAACATCAGGACAGTTGCCACATCTGTAGTATTTTTAACGCCATCAGAAGATTAGAAATGTATCTATTATAAAGACTTCTAAACTACCAACTCCGAAAAAACAATAAATGCGCCATGTACTTACTTATTAGGCAGTAATAAAAACACGCATATCAGTTAATCAATACATTGCTTCATATTTTTGAAACAGTGTATTGCCCGATTAAAAAGCATATTTTTATTACTGCTTAGTAAGTTAGTACATGGCGCAATTATTGTCTTCTAAAAATTGATAGTTTAGCAGTCTTAGTGATGGATGCATTTCTAAAGACTTCCAAGGCTAAATGGGCTAGTTTTTTAATATTTCTCATAAAGAGTTCTTTACATTTCTTGAACTAATATTCTTTCCAGAATAAGGCAGTTGTTTTTTCTTAACAAATTTAACTTCTTATTAACTAAGTACGCCTTATCTCCTTCTTTACTACCGCTGCTTTTCAATGTCTACTGGTGTCACAAAACCATCCAATTCTTCAATCGATCATCATTCTCGATTAATTCCCTGACTTCTCTGTTTTACACAGCAGAAAATATATCTCCAACCAATTTCTTTGGCATTTAACACGATTACTTCAATTGGTTTCTTCCTTAATCGAATAAAACTGTTGACAACTTATGGCGAGATTTATGGTGATGATGTTAACGCTCAACAATGCTTAACGTATGAATGAAATGTTAATGTTGGACATCTGAAACGGATCGCAATCTGCAAGTGTTTATTGCATAAGTGTGCTTATTTATAGCCTATGTTAATGCATGCCAGCTGACTGAGACGAGACACGGTTTGGATTTTTCTGTCAATGTTCCCTGTAATCAGTATTTTTAAAAAAATGGTAAAAGAGTGGGTGGAGATTGCGACAAAGTTTCTGCCATTTAAGTTGCATTGCCTGATTTAAATCTCCGCATGTTTAATGAAGAAGTCACTATGAAATATTCAGCAATATTGTCGCCGTATTTCAAGAACATAAAAAAAAGTAAGTAAATTAACAAAAATGAACGTTGGTTAACATTTTGATGAGCCAGATCTTTTTGAATATCAAAAATCATATATTTATCTTTTAAATGTTACAAACATCACAAATCTAAAAATTATCATGTTAATTATTTTCAGAAGAATGTACTACATGGAAAGTGTCTATTATGTTACTATCCTGTCACAGATCAAGAACAAATATATTTTAATAAATTAGACACGCATTTCCAATGCAGATTTGAATTTACAAACAAGAAATGTGGAACACCATAATAATGAAACACGTCCAATTAAATTTGTAATTATTTTTGTAATAAAAATTAGGCAGATAGTTTTAACTAGTTATATTATTTGATTATTAAAAATTAGCAACCAAGTAATAAATTGCACTATTTTATAGTTAAATATTCCAGAATTTTGAGAGTTCGTAGGAGCTAAATGGAGATTAGCATAATAGACTTTCCAACTTAAGAATTCCGTATTTACTCAGGAGATAGACGCTTGGGCAGAGCTGAAGTTGATGCAAAGTCCCACGGTATAAATTAGGTTCAGAAATTAACTTTGATTCATCCCAGTCGGGGTTTTCAAACATCATCAAAAAGATCTAAAAGTTTTGAGTTAACGATTGTAAGATATTAATGTTGAATTGATTGTTGATGAACCTTATGTTCCTTATACCACTGATTTATGCCACTACCAGTCCACCAATTGGTCACAAGAGAGAAATTTGTCTTGCAGCAGAACTATTAAAGATAACTTCTCCTGTCATATGAGGAGAAATAAGGAAAACTCCCATCAGCACCAGATAACCTGGTATCGATATGAGAAGCTTTACAAAAGTTGGTAGAATTACTATTATGTTTTCTTGTTTCTGAGAGTAGCGACTGGAAAGAGTGTCACTTCAGGATTTAAACTAAGAAAGCATAGACGCTATTTACGCATTGGGCCACGAGTCGGGTTTGGAAACATAATTTTTAACCAATTCGAATTATAAAATATTTAGAAATTGTTTATTTAGTTGTGAAGCTTGATGGCCGACTTACTAGTTCTATGGAGCTCGGTGCCATAGTCCTCGAGTCCCTGTGCTGCCATTTATATCTGTAGTAGTTCAGAATCCACTTTAAACCGTAGGTCCTGGCTTAATATGACAGTACTACTGCTACTTCTCCTTATTACTACCATACTACAACTAATTATCCTTATTACTACCATACTACAACTACTTCTACTGATTACTACTATGCTACAACTGCAGTATTACTACTGCTTCTGCACCACACCACACCACATAATTGTGCCTAGAGTTGAGTTGCCCCTATACAGTTTGGGAAAGATGAGGGTGAAATTGGATGGACACACGATGGAGACGGAAATATTTCGCAAACATCACTTTTAGCGGTACAGAGCTGAACAATGTAATATGAGTGTAGGTCGTTGGGAGTAGGACTGACAATTCTATGAATAAAAAGAAAGCTTCTCATGTCTCGGAATCTGCCAGTAGGCAGACGACCTTGGCTCACCATGGGCTGTAGTGATGGGGAGTTAATTATTTAGTTAGGTTCGTATTTGGATTTCTGGAGCTTCCCAGCTTGGAGGGGCCTCATCTCCGGTAGAACAAGATATAAATAGTTGAACTATAAATTTTATTTAAAGAACTTGCATTCTTTTGTTAAAAGAACGAGAGTGATTATCGGTAACTTCACAGTTGTATGTCGTACAGGAAAAATCCTTGAAAATTCAGACCAACCAAATTAACTATTAATGCGAGAATTTTTACACACGTTTTCACAATCGTTATGGAATCTCCTTGTTTCTAAATGCAGTGACTGCAGCAGTCAACTTCATCGGATTCAAATCTGACCACCAACTGTGCCCATTAAATATTAATCACTAGTTAAGCATGGGAACATAAATTAACATAAGTTTTTGGCTATTATTTAAAAAGGGATACATTAATTGGTTCCCTAAAAAAAGGTAAGTGTTTCTGAAAGTTTTTACCTCTGATCCGTTTTAGACATGCCTAAGTAGTATTGGATTCACAATATGCTTATGATTAGATATGGAAGAAATTTTGACGTTTTCTTTGTTTTAATTGTTCACCAAAATAGTAAATAAATAGTCTGAGCGCGTTAATTTTGATTTACACAATAAAATATATATTCTTGTATTAGTAAATAAAATGAAAAAAATAAAACGTAAAAATTTGTACGACATCTATTCATGAACATATTGCGGATCTAATACTATGTAGCCCTGTCAAACACAGAACAGAGGTAAAAACTTTCTGAAACACTTACCTTTTTTTGTTGGGCGCAATTAAAGTATTCCTTTCTGAACAATAGCCAAAAAACTTCTGCTATCGGTGCTTAGGTTCTGCAGTGGAAGTCATCCGCGAATACAATTTACTAAAAGAGCTTTCAACAACTGGAACCTGAAATCGTTTTTCCGATGTCCTATGTTTACGATGTTGAAAGGAATCAGTGCTTCGCGTTTGGCTTCCTTCGATTCTTTGGCAATAAGTTCTAAAACTCATCCTGAAGTTTTTAAAAGCCTTTTTATCTTTAATGGTGCATGTGTATTCACTAGAATTAAATTTACTTAATTTAAAGACAATATCTAATATCTAATTAACAATATCTACTATTAAAGTAATTAAAATTTTAATAATAAAAAATTTAATAATTTAAAATTTAAAAATTAATTAATTTAAAATAATTTATAATTGAATTAATACTTAAGAAAATTTTAATAATTAAAATTTTACATTGGTTGTTTTTAACTGTAAATACTGCATTCACGAGATTTAAATTTAATTAGATTCTTAAAGAAAATTGTTAAAAATATCTATTATTAAGGTAATTACAAGTTTAATAATTAAAAATTTAAGAATTTAAAAAATGATTTTTAAATTAATATTTAATTTAATATTTAGCAAAATTTTAATGATTAAAATTTACATTGGTTGTCTTTAACTATAATTACTGCATTCACTAAATTTAAGTTTAATTAGTTTCTTAAAGAAAGATGCCAAGAATATCTACTATTAAAGTAATTAAAATTTTAATAATTAAAAATTTAATATTTTAAAATTTAATAACTAATATATAAATTTATACTACTGTGCAAATACTATGACTTTTTATGAAACTGTAACCTTTGAATAATGTAGAAGTTTCAAAATTTCTGTTTATATTACTTTCTGCTGAAATACATCAATACTTTTACTTAAAGGGAATATATATATCATATTTTGCAATATTTTAACACATAAAATAAGGTAACAAAATTTTACGGTAGTAAATCTTTATGGAAACAAATCAGCTTGAAGCAGAATCTATTTATATAGTTTGCTGCAAATCACAAACTTAAAATTCAGTTTGCATGCTGGAGTTAACAGAAGTATCTCGCAGCATTTGAAATGAAAATTCACCCATCTGAGCACGTTCTTCACATCTAAAAAAATTAAAGTTTGTCTAAACCGGCTTAATGTTATACACAGTTGCGAATAAATTTTAACCTTTTACTTGAAAGAGTAAGCCAGAAAATATCAAACTAATTCAGAAAAATGCAAAACTAATATTTTGTAATTCGAATACGCCGTAGTGCATAAAAATGAGCAATATACAGGCCGGAATTTAAAGTTTGTACCAAGGCATTTATTTCCACAAGCGATGATTGTATACATATACTTCCAATAGCAAAAAATATTTCAAAACAGGTAAACATTCAGGTTATGACATTTTTAGAATAAAAAAATAAACTTGGGAAAAAGTAAACTGACATTTTATATAATCCCTTGTTCCTTGCAGTTATGTTTAATAAAAATTTATACTTAACCTAACAACCGTAACCTAATAATACAAAAGGTTTCCCTTCTGTTAAAAAAATTAACTGAAATATTTAAATTGACTGGTAAAAAATTGATTGGGATTCAGCTTGTATTAAGGAGTCATTTAATTAATTAAAGCAATTCGAAATTGAAATTGAACTACAACGATTCTTTTACAACAAAGAGGAGGTTCTCCGGCCATAAACGACGGCCTGATGGACAATTGGCTATCGCTCTGGTCTTTGGTACTTCAGGTTCGAATCCTGGCAATGGCATGTATATCTGTAAATGGTATGGAATCCACGTTACGCAGTAGATCCCGGTCTAATTAGCCTAAAGTGTGCAAAAAATGATCGTTAAGCGACCAACCAAACCAAACCGACCGTAAACAACGGAAGTGTCAATAGTAAAGTTAAGAACGGTAGGATGCATTTATTGTAAAGAGCGAGTGGGCTTATATTGGTAATTGTACCACAGTTGCGTACAGTATAGGAAAAATCACTGAATATTCACACCAGACAAATTAATTACCAATGTGAGAATTTTTGCATACGTTGTCACAATCGTTTCCAAAACGTACAGGGTTGAAAAAAATAGATTTAATTAATTTTATAACTGACTTCAGAATAAAGGCCGAAAAAATACATTCAATTGTCGTCCCGTAGAATGAAACATTTTGTGATGATATAGTAGGATGAGTGTAAAGATTTGCAAAATATTAGGAAACTGGGACAATATAAAAAATTAGATAGTTTTACATTCCCCATACTTTGTTACTTGCTTCGTTACTTTGTTATTTACACTTGTTCGGAAAATATTTAGAAAATTTTATCAAATAATTTCGAACATAAAACATTTCTTCTTCATCAGTACAACAACCCCATGGTGGGCCACGGCCGTCTGCCTTCTGTCAGATTTCGAGATAGGAGATGTTTCGAAGTAACTCAGGGTTGTCAGATCTATGCCGTACAGTCATATTAGACTGGGACTTGGTGTTTAAAGTGGATTGCGAACCACTGCAAGCAGCCATGGCACAGCAGGAAGACGAACCCTGGAACCTGTGGCAGCGAATCCTAGAGAGCTAGTCACTCAGCTATGAGGCCCTAATCTAAACATCTACCTACACAATAATTAATTTCATTGAATTTTAATGCATAATAACAATTTTTATATTAACTATTTAATTAATTGCTTATCGATGTTTTGATTGATATTTTTTTAATTTTTAGATTAAATATTATTTTAAATACGTTTACAAATGCAAAAATTTCATGGCTTTTAAATGTAGCATAAAAAATAATATTGATATGAAAAGAGCAATTTAAATATGGTGATTTTAGAAAGTATTCATTAGAAAAGAGCACTTTAAATATGGTGATTTTATAAAGTATTCATATGGAAAGAGCATTTTAAATATGCTGTGATTTTAAAAAGAAAAATTCTTCTTAAATTTATCTAGCAAATTCTAAAGTCTTATTTTAATAACCATCCTCAATTATTCATTGCGACACTATCTAAAATAATCAAATATTTGTTATTTCATTCTATTTCAGAAGTAAACAAATAATAAAATTTAAAACCGACCTTAAGTTCTGAGAAAAACCCAAAACAACAACCAACAATGGCAACAACAACTCTCAAAGATGATTTGTTTTGTCCTATTGAAATGTTCTAATTCTTCACAATTTTAATCTCTAACTCATTTCCCATTAACTTCTCTTTCGCATCAACTGTTTTTTTATATGCTCCATTCCAAAGTTCAAATGTATTTTGATGCAAATTCCTTATCCCAGTGGTATCTCTTGAGTAAGCATTTCATTCCATTTGCGTCCACTAAAAACGCGGGAAAAAAAGAACAAAATGAAGAAGTAAACAGAAACATCTAAAATCGGCAATTAATTTGTTAAAGGAAAGATTTGCAAGAAATGATTTATGGATTCATGCACGTATGAATAATATTTTAAATATAAAATCATTAAGAAACTCAAATGCTATTTGTGTTTTTAGATATTTTATTATAAAATATCAACTGAATTAAGAAGTTTAGAAAGTCTAGATTTAAAAACGGAAAATTATTCCGCTTTTCTAAGCCCACCCATTTTAAAGGTCATTCCTCAAGATATTCTTATAAAATTTAATAAAAGGGAGAATGAAAAGATGTACAATGATATAGAAGAATTACTAACGTTTTTAACTTTGTCCTTGAGATCTAGGAAACGCTCAGTCATGATGAGTAACAATTTTTTCAATACTTCTGATTTCTGATGCCAGAAAAGCTCCTTTTCGACTCTACAGACCAAACAACTGCGTCTAAACAAGCAATAAATCAGACAGGGAAAGCATTGCTTCGGCTTCAGAGTTGATTTCCATCAATGTAAAAAAAAAACAACGGCAAATACAACAAATTGCGTTTTTTGTGAGTCATCGGATCATCCTAGTTCTATTGTGACTTCGTGATAAATTCATCTACAGACGAAAGAAAAAATATTTTTTTCCACTGTTCAGGAAAACATTCTTTGTTAATGCGCTTTTCAAAATGTAAACAGAAACAAAATAATAAAAATGAAGAATCTTCAGAAAGAACTTACCAACCATTCGTCAAATAATACCTATCATTCAGCAATCAAATAAATTTCCTCTTTGAATGAAGATTATCTGTAAACATTAATAGTTCGAATTAAGAATATAAATATAGAACACTATATTCGTATAATTATTGATTCTGGATCACAAAGAAGTTATATATCAACATTTTCTGCTAAAAATATGGGATTTGATATAAAAGGAGAAGAATTGGTAATTCATGGGCTATTCTGAGGAACCGAAATAACTGAACGGCTTAATAGTTATTTAATACAAGTAGTTTGGATAAAATAAATAATATTAAAGTAGAAGTAATGGATCAAAACAAAATTTTCGCATCAATTTCAAAACTTAGAAGTTCAAATTGTATAAATGATTTGAAAGATAAAAGAATATTTTTGAGTGACATTTCGACTAAAAGCAAAATTTGTTTACATGAACAAAATATTAATGAGCTTCATGTTCTATTGGGGGCAGATGATGCAGGAAAATTATTTAACAGGAAAAGTAGAACGTCTTCCTTGTGGATTAGTAGCTGTTCAGACAATTCTGGGATGTTCAGTAATGGGAAAAGCTTCTCATAGTGAGTTAGACAGTTCCCTTCTTGTTCAAGTTTTACTCATAAATGATGCTGAACTTTCCTACTTAGGGAACTTAGATTAGTTGGATATATAAGATTCTAGCAAAAAGCAATCGAAACAAGAAGAAATGCAGAAATTAGTTTGGGAACATTTAGCAGAGAAATCAGAGGACAGTTAGCAGAGAAAATGATGGAAGATATATTGTGTCTCTTCCTTGGTTAGATAGATGTCCTTCAATTTCTGACAATAAATATTTGTCTCAGAAACAAGGCGCCTTTGATGATGTTTTTAATAATAGTCCTTTTTTCACTGATTTAAATACTGCCAACAATAGGCAAAGATCAACGGTATTCAACATTCAGTACGACGAATAAATCTGCTTGCCATAATTTACTGTTTGCATACATTATATGTTAAAAAAAACTTAAAATTTCGTAGTGAGGATCATAGACAGCTGCGTACAATATCCGGGCATTTTTCTTTCACTAATTTTCATATAAAACAATTCGTTAAAACCACCCTCTAAAAATGTTTTTGAAAAGAAAAAAAAAAAAAAAAACCCTTTGCCAGAGAAAAAACAAACATTCTTCTAAGCATAAAAAAACGAACCATAACAGTTGTAGACAAGAGAATGGCGAAGACAAAAGTCCTCTTTCTGTAAAAATTACAAAATCGTCAAAAACTTTAAAGCAGTTCTTACAGTGTGTGCTAATAGATGAAAAAGGTCTGGATAGATAACAATTAAGAACGCTTTTTAGAAGGGTAAATTACTAATTGTGTCATCTATCAGTATTTTCATTTCTGTAGATTATTATTATTTTTTTAATTTTGTCGAGGACTGGGTCGTATTGACCATTTCCCTGTGAACAACCCAATACAAACTAGCCATGAAGAAGACATTTCGTGTGGATGGCACCGACGAGCGCTGTTACTCATTTAGCACTACCCAGGGGACACGTGTAGCTTGAAGATATACTACGGAGGCGAGTAACACTAATCGTACAACGCTCTACGATAATATTAGATCTGGAAACTACTGTTTAAAGTGGATTCCGAACCACTATCAACGTCCATGGCACCTCCGGCACTCGATCCCGAAACCTGTGGTACCAAAAGGCCAGAGCGCTAATCACTCGCCGATCAGGACCCATTTCTGTAGATTATAAAAATAACAATTCGTCAGAAAAATGTTCAAAATCTTTTATTTTCACCATAGTTCCTTATTGCATATGTTCTTTCTGAATTTCACTATCTTAAATTTCTCTTGCATAATTGCGAAATCAATAATGAACTTTAAAATTGAAAAAGGTTTTTATTAGTTTATTTTATAAGCAAAAAAAAGGACATCAAAACATGGGCAATGGTGTGGTAAATAACAGCCATTAATCACATCTGGATTCGACGACACTGCAGATTATACGAGATTTCATTTTCCGGTCAAAAATTACGCCTGCAGGTTATATGGCATTGCGGATTACAGGCCGGAAATAAGAGTTATTTTATTTTATTTCGTTATTATTAACGTGCTACTACTGTATACAATTGTTGAACAGTAATATTCCTGACTGATATCTGTCTGTTTTCGTACACAGTCATTCACTGCCGTTGATTTTCTCTGACAATCACCCTCATTATTTTTAATAGCAGTATTAAGTATGCTTCGGAAGACATTACAAGCACGTGAAATGATACTCTGGTCGATACGTAGATCATGGAAATCTCTCGCGATACTGCGCTGATCTTCAGATTTATGAATCTTTCACAATCATTTAGATGGTTTCATCTAATAACATTATAACCATAACTCATTTAAAACTGAAGCAAATATCTTTACTTTCCCATTACTCATTGTCATGTTCTGGATTCAAGGACTGTAAGCCTTTTAAGTTCGCTTACGAAACTTGAAACGCTTTTCTCATTGTTTGTATACTAATAAAGTTTTCATTTAATTGTGTATCTGTCCATTATGATAAATTCTAAAAGGACCTGCATCCATTTCTATGACCGCTTGATTCGAAATTATGCTAATGCTTAGGTATTTAATGTTAGAATTATTCGTCATTTTATTTTCGATAAGACGAAGAGAATGTAAAATCATAATATTTTCACTGAAAAATTAAAGCTTCAAGATTTGTTAAGTAATGTGCTTCATATTGAAATTATACCCCTGCTAATATTATAATTTATCAAGAAAAAATAATTTTTAAGCCAAGTAAGGCTTGTGGTTTCAAACAAAAAAGTATAGTTTATTAAATGATAACGTTTATGAATAAAAAAATATGGCAGCAAAACGATGACATGATCAGATAAATATTAAATCATATTAAAGGCTATAAATTTACTTAAAATAAATTATAATATTATTTAGATTAGTCTGGGGATCCTGTACCCAGA
>BPLQ01000116.1:0-60051 GCA_021605075.1 Caerostris darwini | reverse complement strand
AATAATTTAATCAGTTCGAAAAATTGTAAATAAAATTTTATTGCTATAAATATAATAAGCTATATAATAGTCATATAGAGTTATCTGATGTTAGATATGTCTTAAGAAAATACCCAATTGTCATAAAAAAATGCAGAGCATGTATATAAACCTAAATAGTAAATTTTAAATATTATCTAATATTGTTTTGTAGATAATATTTTGCAACATTCTTTCGTGGACATCTACAATATTAATTTTTAGTAGAGCATTTGCAATATTTAACATTATATGAAAGTTTATATCTTTGTAAATTTATCTATGAGGCCTAATGGCCGAGTGACTAGCGCTTTGGCTTTCGGTGCCACAGGTTTCGGGTTCGAGCCCCGAACACTCCATTTTTAAATAAATTTTATAAAAACTTGACTTAAAGAAAACAGAAATAGTGACATTGGTTAAGCATAAGATGCCTCATGACCGAATAACAGGCGCTTGGTGCCACAGGTTTCGGGTTCGGTGGTGCCTAGATGTTTGTAGTGGTTCGGAATCCCCTTAAAATTGTAAGTCCTAGTCTAATATTATTGTTAGTAGTAGAACTGAAAACTCTATCCCAGTATAGAAAACATCTCCAGTATAGAAATCTAGCATGACGCAAACAGTTTTGCCCCTCCGTGGGGCTTTTGCCCCAATGAAGAAGAAGAAAGTTATAAATATGAGAATGAAATTAGAGAAAAATTATTTCCTCAAAATAAAGTATTTATGAAAAATTAGAAAAATCAGTTATTGAACTTACGAATTATCGAATGATATAAAGTGATGAGAACATCTCCCAACCAGAAAAGTAAATTACAGTATGCCAACGTGCTGTATTTGCTTTTCATACGTGTAATATTTACATTAATTTCATATACACCAGTAACCTATTATTTTTTATGCATATTATAATTCTGTGCTTATAAATCAAATTATAAATTTGCATATTTTATTGAGTAAATTTGCGTATAAGTTTTTCTAGGATAATCAAATATTTTAAGTACACGGAACATTTAATATTTATTTCCTTATGCAACATAATTTCTAATTATATATTATCTAATGTGTAGTATATAAATATTTTCGTCTAAGAAATTACTCTATTACGCTTTAACTGATTTTAAGTTTAATGCAAAAATAGCAAATATTTTTATTGTAATGTTGTTAAGTTCCAAATTCTTTTACAACCTACTTTATTAACCAACTTGCTATTACTTTATGAACCTACATAACATACATTATTCAATTTCTTATTTGGATATTTAGATTAATACCTAAAAGTAACCAAAAATTTTAACTAAGTCCACCAAACTAGCAGATTGAAAGACAAAATTGAATGTAACCCTTTAATATGTTTTGAAAATTGCCTATTTTATAGCAAGCCTTTAAAACCTAAATGATTTAATAAAAATAGAGAAATATTTCTCTTGTACGATCTTTTATACGTAAATTTATTTTTCAACAAAGTTTTTAAAACATATTGAACAGCATAAAATAGTTATTTATTAAATAATGACGTCACAAAAAATAATTAATAACAATTAATTAAGTAATAACAAAAACAGTTAATTAATAAATGAAACACACACATGTATATATATATATATAAAGAGAGAGAGAGAGCCTGATGGCCGAGTGACTAGCTCTCTGGCGCGAGGTACCACAGACTGGGGGTACCATGAATGTTTACAGTGGTTCAGGATCTCGATCTCTGGGTGTAGGGTTGACAATTCTGTAAAAAGAAAACTTCTCCTGTTTCGGAATCTGCCAATAGGCAGATGGCTATGATCCAACATGGACTGCAGTGCCAGGTAGTTAGTTAGTTATATAATGGCATATAAACATCAATTTACCTACACTATTCAATTTTCCATTATTTATATGTTTAAATCAATATTGAAAAGTATTAAAACGATTTAACTAAACCCCCTTAAAAATTGCAGTTTGAAAGGGAAAATGTGTAACTTAATATTGTAAAAAACCGATTACATTAAAAATTATTAAATTTATTGAAAATTAAATTATTATTGAAAATTATCTGTTTTTATAAGAAGTCTTTAAACCATAAGTCGTTCAATAAAAAATTGAGAAAACTTTCCAAAAAATTTATATATCGTATAAATTAAATTTATCGTATAAATTAAATTTAATTCGTTATAGACATCAAGAATTTGAAGTAAATTAATAAACGGCACAATAGACAACGTCGTTTGTCGTTTGCAAATTAATAAAGGACTCAAATTAATAAACGATAAATGCATAATAATAAATACATCGCTTTTTATATAGATAAAATGGTGTGCATAGACACATTTCAAATTACGTATAAATGAGTTGCTGTATAAATTTTTCACGTATTACCTCTATCAGAAAAATCACATTTATAGATTAACATTCGCCTCTTTTACAATGTCTGTAGTATAATTAAAAATTTACGTCCACCGTCAACTATAAATACATCACAAACACATACACTACACACTTTTTTGAAATCCCCATACATCACCCATCAGAGCCCATAAACTTTCTCTCTGGCTGCCCATACATCATGGGGGCAGACTCGGTTTTCTGTAAGATTTTTGCATTGAAGGAAGGCCTCGGCCCCAAATAGGGCCATTATTATTTAATGCCCTCTCGGCAGCAGAAGCCCCGGTCTACTGGTTTTGATACATCGTGTCATTTGTTCGCGACATGCTGAGCGGGATTTTCATAAATGGTATTGGGGTCGTTATTCTGTAGTTTTATGGAAGGATTAGCTTTATAAAAGAATAATTATTTGCAGAATGAGGGACTGTTCCGTGAAAAAGCGGAGAATTTTATAGCGAAATGAATTTGTATTTTTTTAGGGTTTTTTTTATTGTTGGCTGGTGGGTAGAGATTAGATGAAGGGAGTAATTAACAACAGAGGAAGTGTAGTATTTTGGCAAAGTTTTAAAATTGTAATTTAAAGGACAGTAACATGGAAATTCGTGGAATTTTTTTATTGTTGTTGTTATGGGGAATGTGGAGATGAAGGAGTAAGTGATTGTGAGATAGATTGTGAAAGAATGGGCCTGAATTGCCGAGTGGCTAGTGCTCTGGCGCTCGGTACCGCAGGTTTCGGGTTCGAGTCCCGGTGGTGCCATGGATGTTTGTAGTGGTTCGGAATCCACTTTAAATCGTAGGCCCCGGTCTAATACAATCGCAGAGCGCGCGTTGCATTGTTACACCGCATCCGTGGCTTATCTTCAAGTTACACGCGCCTCCTGGGTAATGCAAAGTGAGTAACGTCTGCGCAGCGCTTGCCTTAAGGCATCCAAGACCAAGCTGTCTAAGTGTTTGCCAGCTGCAATAGAAAGAAAAAAAAAGATTGTAAGAGATATCAAGGTTAGAATCCATCCTTTGGTAAATTTACTATGTTTGTTGCAGTTATTGCCTTCAGAAAAATGTGTTATGATAGCGGTTGTTTTATGAAAGGATTAGCTTTATGAAAGAATAATTATTTGGAGAATGAGGGACTGTTCCGTGAAAAAGCGGAGAATTTTATAGCGAAATGAATTTGTATTTTTTTAGGGTTTTTTTATTGTTGTTGTTACTGGGAATGTGGAGGTTGAGGAGTAGAGATTAGATGGAGAGAGGAATTAACAATAGTGAAAGTGAGGAATTTTGGTAAAGTCTTAAAATTGTAACATAAAGGGATTTAGTTTAGAAAAATAATAAGACAGCAAACTGGTAGCTCAGTGATTATGATGGAAGATAGAATGGGAAAGATATATGGTATCAAGGTTGGAATCCGGCATTTGGCATATTTGTTGCGTTTGTTGCAGTTATTGCCTGCAGAAAAAAGGAGTTGCGATAGCGATTATAAATATCTGTGTAAATATCTCTCATCGAGTTTACAAATTAAAGTTACAACTATAACAAAACAAAATAACGATTTACAAATTAAAGTTCTTCTTCATCATCTGTTGTTGAGTTCTTTATGGTATAAAGTCAATACAATAAAAATAAATAGTTTTGAATTAATTAAAACAATGATTGCATAAAATGTAGTATATTATTGCTATAATAAATTTTTTGTTCAGATAAAAAATAATCCTTACTTTTCACAATAATTATCGATCTATTTAATAAATTACCTAAATTGAAAAAAAAAAATTAAAAATAAATATAATCTTCTCTTCTAATAAGCATGATTTTATTTTTTAAAATTTTATGTTTTTAAAGAGTTTTAAAAATATATAGCATTTAAAAAAATGAAAGATATTTGCTAATTTTTATAAGTATGAAAATATATATACATTGTGATAAAAAATTAATTTTCATTTTATTGTTATTGAATCCTTTATGAAAAAAAAAATCATTTCATTTTATAGATACTTTTCAGATAAACTAAATTTCATGTAGAGAATCGTATAAAAGTCTTATATTTTTCTGTCATATATCATTCTTCAAATAATACTTGAATTGAATTTGAAAATAAAAGAAATCTGCAGAGTTTTTAATTTAATGATCAAAATGCTATGATATTTTACATTTATCCTTTTAATAAAAAGAATTCAATAAAATGCAACATTTATATTTAAATACCTCATACATATTTCATGTGATATAAAGTATTAAACACAAATTAAATGTCTTCCAAGAAGAAAACCTATTGTAAAAAATAACGTGTATACAACCAAAATAAAAGAAATTATTTATATTATTTATGTTTTAAATATCAACTATCCGATGATATATGTAGGGGCTGATCGTCTGAAAAAGTACTAACTTTAATCAGTGACATTTAATATTAGCATTTTTTTTTTATATAATAGTAGAGAAACTGAGCAGCAAAAAAATCTGTTGATTGTATTTCTTCTGATTGATACATTATAATTCTGATTGATATAATTAATATAATTCTAACGATCAGAATCGATATAATTATTATTATATAATTATCGATATAATTATATCGATAATTATATAATAATGATATAATTGATTTAATTCTGATTGATATAATTGGTTTAATTCCTACTGATAATTGATGTAATTATGATTGATTTGACTTATATGATATAATTCTGATTGATTTGATTAATATAATTGTTATGATATAAATACAATCAATATTTCATGAATTTTATTGCAAGCTTAAATAGTTGAATGTCTTTATAAGGATATTTATAAATAAGCAAAATATATTTAAAGCGTTCCACATTCATTTATGCATACAAAATGCATGAAAGTAAAACTGTCTGCTAATATTATTTTTTCTTTTAACAAAATTTAAATGAATATATTTTCTTTTAAGAATATTCAAATTAGAAATAAGATGAAATATGTATGTAATATGAAAAATGTATGAAAATAAAACTGTAGACATAGTTTGACAAACATATTAACAGACATAGTTGTTGTTTTTTTTTAACAAAATTTAAATGAATACATTTGATTGTTAAAATAATCTTTTAAGAATATTCAAATTATAAATTAGCTGATATGTTCATTTCGACACTATAATGAAAATGTTATGATACTATACTTCATTGAGTTGGATATTTGTCTTCCATGAAGAAAACGTATTGTAAAAAACAATGTGGGTACGCGTAAATATAAGAAATTATTTATATTGATATTCAAAATATAAACAATCCGATTATATGGGTCGGGCAAATCTTCTGAAAAGTACTAAGTTTAATCAGTGACATTTAATGTTAGCACTTTTTTATACAATAGTAAAAAAGCCGAGAAGCAAAAAGTATATTGATTGCATTTCTTCTGAAACGCTTTATATTTGATATAAAAACAAACATTATTTCTTACTTTTATAGCAAATTTAAATAATTGAATCCCTTTATGGGGATATTTATAAATATGCAAAAGACATTTAAAGCGATCTACATTCATTTATGTATTTAAAATGTATAAAAGTAAAATTGTCTGCAAACACTGTTTTTTCTTTTAACATATATTTTTAGAATATATTTTCTTTTAAGAATATTCAAATTAGAAATAAGATGAAATGCTCATTTCGACATTATATTGTAAACATTATGATAGTATGCTTTATTGAGTTGGTTAATCGTTATCTATTACACATTACTCAGCCTTTAGGATAATTTTTATCTATTACAAATTATTGAGCCTATAGGATAATTGCTATCTATTACAAATTACTGAGCCTTCGGGATAATTGCTATCTATTACAAATTACTGAGCCTTTAGGATAATTGCTATCTGTTGCAAATTACTGAGTCTTCGGGATAATTGTTATCTGTTAAATTACTGATCTTTTAGGGTAATTGTTATCTGTTGCAAATTACTGAGCCTTTAGGATAATTGCTATCTGTTGCAAATTACTGAGCCTTTAGGATAATTGTTATCTGTTGCAAATTACTGAGTCTTCGGGATAATTGTTATCTGTTACAAATTACTTATCCTTTAGGATAATTGTTATCTGTTGCAAATTACTGAGTCTTCGGGATAATTGTTATCTGTTACAAATTACTGATCCTTTAGGATAATTGTTATCTGTTGCAAATTACTGATCCTTTAGGGTAATTGTTATCTGTTGCAAATTACTGAGCCTTTAGGATAATTGTTATCTGTTGCAAATTACTGAGCCTTTAGGATAATTGTTATCTGTTGCAAATTACTGAGCCTTTAGCATAATTGTTATCTGTTGCAAATTACTGAGTCTTCGGGGTAATTGTTATCTGTTGCAAATTACTGATTCTTTAGGGTAATTGTTATCTGTTGTAAATTACTGATCCTTTAGGGTAATTGTTATCTGGTGCAAATTACTGAGCCTTTATGATAATTGCTATCTATTACAAATTATTGAGCCTTTATTTTTTTAAGAATGCAAGTTTAAAAGAAACATAAAAAATTACTTGAGGATAAAAAACTGCGTAACTTAATAGGTTACTTAAGGACAAAAAAAATCATTTCCTTTTTGATGAAACAAATCAACAAAAATATTCTTTATTTATGTATACATTACTAAGTATAATAAAATATCATAAAGGAATGCATCTCAAAATTTTTACACCCATTCAATGCCAAACTGCATATTTCACGACACCCCCTCACCAACCCACCCACACAAAAGAATTAACAAAACCCTCCCAACCCTTATAGTGCCGCAACGAAAAAGAGCGTCGCTGCAAAAGGGCACTATTCAGTTTATGGCCCTTTCCTAAATCAGATAAGCAGCCTTCGATAATTGGAAATAAGACGATGAAAATCTCTGCCGGAGAAACTGGACTATTCTCCCGATCACGATTTTGAAAACTATTCTCCAAAACTTTTGACATTATCCCAGGAATTTAGAAGGGTCCCTTCCCACCCTCGGAGTCATAAAAATGACATCCGCACTCCCCGCTCGCTGATTTATAGAATTAGGATTGTCAGCCACGGTATAAAGTAGTGCTATTCGGCATGACCTAGGGGATGTCGCGGACGAGAAATATTTTCCGACATCAGGCGATTTCGGCTTGACCTGAACGCTGTGTGGAGGGGTGGACCTGAAAGTTCCAGAGTCGTCATTTATATATATATATATATAGATAGATATATAAGGATTTTTTGTTGTTGTTCTTGCTTGCCGTCCGGCCAGAAGGCGAAAATACCCTATTAGATCCCATTGGAAGTTATTGTTTTCGACACGATGCCGTCACCCATAGAACCCTGAATTCTAAAAAAAGGAAGATAAACGAGGGTTAATGCGGATGGGAAGTGAAATGAATGGAGATAAATTTCTATTTTCGGAAATAGTTCGATCTATGGGGTCTTTTTTGTTGTGCCCTGATGTGATGTTTAGGAATAAAATAAAATGGAGGCTGTGTTTTATATGCACTCAATTTCTATAAAAATTATTTACTAGCGTGAATTTTACTATGCAGTATATAATATAATAAACATTTAGATATTTTTCAATGATGTTTTTTTAATTATTGTCGAAAGTCGTTAAACGGACGGAAATGCTTTGTTTATCAATTTGCATTTAAAATATATCTGCGGGGTACCACAGCAATTTGGAATGAACATATTCAGGTATGGCTTCTCAGATTAAAGAGCAGTTCCTCCACCTAACTTTTTGCCAATCATTGAAATTTTGAATGATTGAAATTTGATGAATTTTTCAATCATTGAAATTTCCTTCTTCGGTTCGGATATAGGGGTCTTTTTTGGTGTTGGCTGATATGGTGTTTAGGAATAAAATAAAATGAGGGCTGTTTTTAACACGCACACTGTCATTTCTTTAAAAATTATTTACTAGTTTAAATTTCATTGTGAAATATTTAATATAATAAACATTTAGTTATTTCTAAGGGATTATTTTTTATAAATTAATTAATATGTTCAAAGTAGTTAAATGAACGGAAATGCTTGTGGATCTATTTACATTTAAATGACAGCGTTGATGGTTATATCTCCCTGGTACCACAGCAATTTGGAATGAACTTATTCAGGTATGGTTTCTCAGATTAAATTGTTGTCCCCCCTCAACTTTTTAACCTCAGTGATTGAAATTTCTTTCTTCGGTTGTAGATCTAGCTGTCTTTTTGCTGTTCCCTGATAGGGTGTTCAGGAATAAATTAAAATGAGAGCTATTTTTTATATGCATACCATTTCTTTAAAAAATTATTTACTAGCTTAAATTATATTATGTGATATATAACATAATAAACATTTAGATATTTTTACGTGATTATTTTTAATTATTTAATTAATGTGTTCAAAGTAGTTAAATGAAAAAGGCTTGTGGTCAATTTACATTTAAAACTTCGATAGTTATATCACCCTAGTACCACAGCAATTTGGAATGAACATATTCAGGAATGGCATCTCAGATTAAAGTGTTGTTCCTCCTTCCCCCAGTGATTGAAATTTACTTCTTCGGTTGCAGATCTAGGGTCTTTTTGTTGTTCCCTGATATGGTGTTTAGGAATAAAATAAAATAGAGGTTGCTTTTTACACGTACAACAATTTTTTGAAAATTATTTATTAACTTAAATTTTATTAAGAAATATATAATATAATAAACATTTAGATATTTTTACTGATTATTTTTAATAACTTATTTAATGTATTTAAAGTAGTTAAATGAACGAAAATTTGTTGATCAATTTACATTTAAAACCCACCGTCGATGGTTATATATTCCTTGTACAGCAATTTGGAATTAACATATTCAGGAATGGCATCTCAGAATAAAGTGTCCCCCCACCCAACTTTATTGCCTCAATAATTGAAGTTTCCTTCTTCAGTTGCAATATTCACATCTGGCGATTTAATTTGCTTGCCGTACCTCAAATTTACCGTCCTCTGCTCAGAAACAAAATAAGCCAATGCTACCCCGTTTAACTTTTATAAGAGAGAAAAATTTAAATTTTTGAAAACAGGTATAATTATTTAATACTTTATTTGATTTTTTTAAAAACGAAAACTTAAAAATGGTCAGAAGTGCAAAATAAATTTAATTTTTTGAATTAAATCAATTTATATTTACACCAGAGAACTTGATTTTTTTTTTTTGCATCATAAAACAAACTTTACTTGGTGGTACAAATGATTTTTTTTTTTATCTATAGGGTTTTACAACGTATGACATAGTATAAGCAGCTTCAGTCCATTTTGTGAATTAACTCAGAAAACAGACGATAAGAACTACAATAGGTGATCTGAGATGCTCTCTCAAGCTTATACACACTATCCAAGTCACTTAGAGATTTAAAACAATAACGAAATTTGCAATCTGATTAAGAATATCAGTTAGTGATTGGAAGGAAGTATCTACCAAGTCATTTCGATTTTTAAAATAATAACGAGATCCACCAGGAACTTCAATTAGTCTTGGCTAGGAACTTCAATTGGTGATTGGAAGGAAGTATCCACCATTTTGATTTTTAAAATAATAACGAGATCTGCCAGGATTTTCAATCGGTGATTGGAAGGAACTATGTTTATTTAAACTATGGAACTATGTTATTTTTAAAATAATAACAAAATCCGCCAATAGCTTCAATTGGTCTTTTGGCTAGGAATTTCAATTGGTGATTGAATGGAACTATCCACTAAGTCATTTCGATTTTTAAAACAATAACATACGCTAGGAACTTCAATTAGTCTTCTAGCTAGGAACTTCAATTGGTGATCTGAGATGTTCACATATGCTTATATAGTACACATTATCCACAAAGTCAATTCGCATTGTGTATTCGCAATGTATTTACTTATAGAAAAGAAAATTAGCGATAAATTGAGTTTGAACCTATATTTAGCAAGTTAATTATATAATAAAATATATTAGTTGTTGAATTTGTTAAATTTGATAGCAAAAATACATGTTGATAATAATTGTTTTTTACATTGAATCAAATATTTTTAAAGAAATTATGAAATTTACAATATAAATCATGATCATATCAGGAAATTTAATTATTAGAAATGCATCAAATTTAAAGAAAAAAGGGATTTTTATATAGCGCTTTCTTAAAAAAATATCTCTTTCGACTTTCATTTCAAAGGAAAAAAAATAATTTTACTTACAATTTTTTTTTCAAAGTATTTTAAGTAAAATAAAATTTTTTTTTTCAGGACGATCAAAAATTCACATAAATGTTTTTCAATAATTTATTCCTTTTTTTCCTCATAATAATAAGCAATAATCTTATTATTCGACTTATTTTTATAAAATTTATTCTAAATTACATTTTTTCTCCTTGAAAATTGCTGTAATTTATAAAATTGTTTTAGTTTACCATTTATCAAAAATATCAAACGTGGCCAGAATTTTTTGTAACAAAAACTGATAGATTACATCTATTTAAACTTGATGCAAACAAGTATATTCTCCAATAAAATAAATATTAAATATATTTCAATTTAAAAATAAATATTCTGTGAGTGTGTAAAGAAGCTAAATGAAATGAGCCATGGGTAAAGAACTATTCTGTAAAACTACTTTTCCTGTTAATGTAGATTTACTGCAGAGAAGTAATATTTAACAATTAGTCTGCTGATGTAATTTTGAAAACATTCTGATATATGTTAGAACTAATAAAGACGATAGCTAATATTTCCTTTTATTTTCTTTTTTCTTTTTCTTTTTTTTCGAAAATGAAAAGTGGATGATGCAATGTATATATGTGTATATATATACATATATATATATATATATATATATATATATATAGATTAAAATTATATATGAAGAAAAAAAATAAAAATATCCTTTAATGCATAAAATGAAGTAAATTATATTAATAAATTAACAAATATTAATAAATAAATTGTACTAATATTTTTCATTTAATACATTTTTAATTATTACATGAACTGTTGATTTTTGAGTAATTCAAATTCGTTTAGATTTCTGTGAGGGTAACATTATGGTTATTTAGAAATAGATCGTCTAAAGCTACCAAAATCTGAACAAGAATAATTTTCTATTTAATTGTAAGATACTCTCTAAATATTTATAAAAAGGATCTGTTTAAAATATATATTCCATATAAATGTAAGATAAAAAGCATTAGAATGTATTTATTCTTCATTATGTATTTATTTACTTGAAAGATGTATTAAAAGTTTTAACATTTTAAAACGCTATACACAGATTTATTATGGGAAGTTCGCTTAAATGAATGAATATTGTACAAGGATATTTTGCTCTTAAATATTCAATATACAATATTATACAACATACATTATACAATATTCAATATAAAGCTATATAATTAAAAGAAAAAATTAAAGCTATATAAGAAGAAAAAATACAAAAATATCCTTTAATGCATAAAATGAAGTAAATTATACTAATAAATTAATAAATATCAATAAATAAATTGTACTAATATTTTTCATTCAATACATTTTCAATTATTACATGCACTATTTATTTTTCAGTAATTCAAATTCGTTTAGATTTTTGTGAGGGTAACATTATGGTTATTTATAAATAGATCTTCTGAAGCTACCAAAATCTGAACAAGAATAATTTTCTATTTAATTGTAAGATACTCTCTAAATATTTGTAAAAAGGATCTGTCTAAAATATATATTCCATATAAATGCAAAATGAAAAGCGTTAGAATGTATTTATTCTTCATTATGTATTTATTTACTTGAAAGATGTATTAAAAGTTTTAACATTTTAAAACGCTATACACAGATTTATTATGGGAAGTTCGCTTAAATGAATGAATATTGTATAAGGATATTTTGCTCTTAAATATTCAATATACAATATTATACAACATACATTATACAATATTCAATATAAAGCTATATAATTAAAAGAAAAAATTAAAGCTATATAAGAAGAAAAAATATAAAAATATCCTTTAATGCATAAAATGAAGTAAATTATACTAATAAATTAATAAATATCAATAAATAAATTGTACTAATATTTTTCATTTAATACATTTTTAATTATTACATGAACTATTGATTTTTGAGTAATTCAAATTCGTTTAGATTTCTGTGAGGGTAACATTATGGTTATTTAGAAATAGATCGTCTAAAGCTACCAAAATCTGAACAAGAATAATTTTCTATTTAATTGTAAGATACTCTCTAAATATTTATAAAAAGGATCTGTTTAAAATATATATTCCATATAAATGTAAGATAAAAAGCATTAGAATGTATTTATTCTTCATTATGTATTTATTTACTTGAAAGATGTATTAAAAGTTTTAACATTTTAAAACGCTATACACAGATTTATTATGGGAAGTTCGCTTAAATGAATGAATATTGTATAAGGATATTTTGCTCTTAAATATTCAATATACAATATTATACAACATACATTATACAATATTCAATATAAAAAGCTTATAATTAAAAGAAAAATTAAAGCTATATAAGAAGAAAAATACAAAAATATCCTCTAATGCATAAAATGAAGTAAATTATACTAAAAATTAATAAATATCAATAAATAAATTGTACTAATATTTTTCATTCAATACATTTTCAATTATTACATGCACTATTTATTTTTCAGTAATTCAAATTCGTTTAGATTTTTTTGTGAGGGTAACATTATGGTTATTTATAAATAGATCTTCTGAAGCTACCAAAATCTGAACAAGAATAATTTTCTATTTAATTGTAAGATACTCTCTAAATATTTGTAAAAAGGATCTGTCTAAAATATATATTCCATATAAATGTAAGATGAAAAGCATTAGAATGTATTTATTCTTCATTATGTATTTATTTACCTGAAAGATGTATTAAAAGTTTTAACATTTTAAAACTCTATACACAGAATGAAGTTCGCTTAAATGAATGAATATTTTTATAAGGATATTTTGCTCTTAAATATTCAATATACAATATTATACAACATACATTATACAATCCATAAAGCTTTAATTAAAAGAAAAATTAAAAAGTATATAGATTTCTTTAATTAAAATGATAAATTATGTTTAAATTAAAAATTCAATAAATAAATTGTACTAATATTTTTCATTTAATACATTTTTAATTATTACATCTATTGATTTTGATAATTCAAATTCGTTTAGATTTCAAGGTTATTTATATTAATAAAAATCTGAACAAGAATAATTTTCTATTTAGATACTTTAAATATTTATAAAAAGGATCTGTCATAAATTCTTAAATCCTGTCAAAGCGATAAGAATTCTTCATTATGTATTTATTTACCTGAGGAAGAAAATTTCAATCCATCCTTTGTTGTATAAGATATCTCTAATTAAATTTATTTCCTTGTAAAGAAAAATTTTCATAATGTAATAAAATTTGTCTTAAGAAGGAAAGAATGCCTACATTTTATAGTGTTACGTCTTATATGTTACTGACATGTTATTTGGAATACAAATAAAATCTTTTTTGAAAGTATTAATGCAAAATTGTAAATAACTTACACTTAGCAAATAATTTTAAAAAAAATACTTGCAAGGAACCATGTATGCTCTAGCTATAATTTCTACAACTCTAAATCCTAAATGAGATATTTCAAACTATAATGATGTTTTGCTCTTAAAATTTGTTAATATGTCCTTTGTTGTATGGGGCTTGTGTAATTCATGAAGTTAAATTCCAAAATGCTTTGTAAAAGAAGATTTCATAAATTCTATAATCCTGTCAAAGTGATAAGAATGTTCTTTTATAAGAAGATTTCAACTATTGAACAATTTTGAGATAAATTATTTTGCAGAAATTTGTCTTAAGAAGGAATCGCCTACATCTCATAGTGTTAGGTTTTATAAGATGATTTCAACTATTAAATAATTTTGAGTGAAATCATGTTGCAGAAATTTGTCTTCAGAAGGAATCGTTACTGACATGTTACTTTACAGTTAAATAAAATGTATTTTATTGAAATTATTAATGTAAAATTTCAATTAACTTACACTTAAGCAAAGAATTGAAAAAACTTGTAAGGAACAATATATATGCTCCAACAATAATTTTACAACTCTAAATCACAAATGAGAAATTTCAAATTATAAAAGACATTACATTACTCATTTACCAGTAATTGGTTTCATCAATTAAGCTAGAGCAACAACCACGTTATTTCAAACTCCATTCCATTGTCCATTCAGAACCAATTAAAAGAGCGAATCCACAGGAGTCATTATAAGGGAAACGTACGTACAACCTATCAAAATGTTAAAAATATCATCTTATAGAAAGATTTCAACTATTAAATAATTTTGAGAAAAATCATGTTGCAGAAAGTTGTCTTATATAGAAATCTTCTACGTTTTATGGTATTACATTTTAGATGTTGCTAACATGTTACTTGGCAGTTACATAAAATTTATTTTATTGAAAGTGCAATGCATAATTTCAATTAACTTAAACTTATGGGACAAATTTAAAAAAAATACTTGTAAGGAACTATGTATTTTCTAGCTAAAATTTTTACAATTCTAAATTCTAAATGAGAAATTTCAAACTACAAAAGACGCTATATTACTTATTTACCACTAATTGGTTTCATCAATTAAGCTACAGCAACAATCCATAGGAATCATATTAAGGAAAATGTACGTACAATCTGTCAAAATGTTTAGAATGTCATCTTACAGAAATATTTCAACTATTAAATAATTTTGAGAAAAACCATGTTGTAGAAAATTACCTTATGGAGAAATCTTCTACATTTTATGATGTACGTTTTAGATGTTGTTGATATGTTACTTGGCAGTTACATAAAATTTATTTTATTAAAAGTATTAATGCAATATTGCAATTAACTTACACTTTAAAAAACTTGTAAGGAACAATATATACTCTAGCTTATCCATACTCAAATTTGTCTAAAGAAAGAATCGTCTACATTTTATAGTGTTACTTTTTAGATTTTGCTGACATGTTACATAATAGTTAAATAAAATTTATTTTATTGAAAGTATTAATGCAAAATTGCACTTACTTACTTGCACTTAAAACTTACACTTAAGCAAAGAATTTTAAAAAAACGTGTAAGGAACAATATATACTCCAGCTCTAATTTCTACAACAATCCCAAATGAGAAATTTCAAATTATAAAAGACACCACATTACTCATTCGATGCATACCACTAATCGGTTTCATCAATTAAGCTACAGCAACAACCACATTATTTCAAAAAGCATCCCAGAACCATCCATTGTCCATTCAGAGCCAATTACGAGAGCGGGTCCATCGGAGTCATATTAAGGAAAGCGTACGCTACAGTACTGATGCAGCAACTGGATGCCATGATTAATGGACATGGGAGAGGAGCTGAATAAATTAACTGCTTAAGCTTTGTTTACTCTTTGGTTTGGAGTACTTCCGTTCCTCAATGCTCGTGCATTAATCAGCAGGGGGAAGGGGGTGGAGAAACTGACATCGGTGTTTTCAGAGGGACGTATTAATGTACTTATTACGTGATGAATGATTGCATGATAAATGGAGCTTATAAGTGAGAGAAAGGGTTGATAGAAGTTTGGGAATTCGTTGGTGTTGTCCAGGTGGAGTAACATTTAAGGACATGTTCTACAGTATTTTTTTTCTAATTAGCTGTAGCGTAATAAAACTCGATTAAAACGCAAGACTTTAGACAGATTCTCAAGTAAAGCAATTAATTTAATGTGGGAAATCGTGGCAGTAAAGATGTGTGTAATAGATTTTAGTTGTTTTGGCTATTGGGACACAACTCTTACCGATTGAAATATAAACATTTTGATAGACTCTTAAAAAAATAATTTAGTTTGGAAAGTCATCATGATCTTTTAGTTGTACTTACTTATATGTAAATATTTACATGAGGCATGAGGCATGAGGCATGAGGCATAACTTACACTTAAACATAAGTCACTGGTTCCTTTGAGAGTTTGAAAGCTTCATTCAAAGATCAGCATATTTGGATGATAAAATTTATTTTATTGAAAGTATTAATGTAAAATTGCAATTAACTTACACTTAAGCAAAGAAATAAAAAAAAACTTGTTAGGAATTATATATACTCAGCTATAATTTTTACAACTAAAAATCCTAATTGAATTATTTCAAACTATAAGAATGTTTTGTTCTTAAAATTTCTCAATTATGTCCTTTGCTGTATGGTATTTCTCTAATTTATAAAGTTTTAAATTCAAAATGCTTTCTAAAAGAATATTTCATAAATTCTTTTTATGTAATCTTTTTCAAGTAACATTCTTAATTCTTATCAAATGATAACAATGTCCTTTTATAGGAAGATTTCAACTATTAAATAATTTTGAGATAAATCATGTTGTAAAAATTTGTCATAAGAAGAATTTACCTACATTTTATGATGTTACTTTTTAGATGTTGTTAAAATGTTACTTGGCAGTTAAATAAAATTTTTTTTATTGAAAGCGTTAATGCAAAATTGCAAATAACTTACACTTATGTAAAGAATTTAAAGAAAAACTTGTAAGGAACAATATATATAATCCAGCTCTAATTTCTACAACAATCCCAAATGGGAAATTTCAAATTATAGAAGACACCGCATTACTCACTCGATGCATACCACTAATCGGTTTCATCAATTAAGCTACAGCAACAACCACATTACTTCAAAAAGCATCCCAGAATCATCCATTGTCCATTCAGAGCCAATTAGGAGAGCGGGTCCATCGGAGTCATATTAAGGAAAGCGTACGCAACAGTACTGATGCAGCAACTGGATCCAATGATTAATGGACCTGGGAGAGGAACTGAATAAATTAACTGCTTAAGCTTTGTTTACTCTTCGGTTTGGAGTACTTCCGTTCCTCAATGCTCGTGCATTAATCAGAGGGTGGGGGGTGGAGAAACTGACATCGCTGATTTCAGAGGGACGTATTAATGTACTTATTATGTGATGAATGATTGCATGATAAATGGAGCTTATAAGTGAGAGAAAGGGTTAATAGAAGTTTGGGAATTCTTTGGTGTTGCTGTCCAGGTGGAGTAGCACGTCTATTTAAGGACATGTCCCACAGTAATTTTTTCTAATTAGCTGCAGCATAAAAAAACTCGATTAAAACAGATTCTCAATTAAAGTAATTAATTTAATTTGGTAACTCGTGGTCGTCATTCAGGCTGTAAAGATATGTGTAATAGATTTTAGTTGTTTTGGCTATTGAGACACAACTCTTGCTGATTGAAACATATACATTTCGAAAAATTCTCAAGAAAATAATTTAATTTGGAAAGTCCTCATGGCCTTTTAGTAGTACTTATATGTAAATATTTACATAAGGCATGGGAACTTATACATAAATCACTGGATCACTAGAGAGTTTGAAATCTTCATTCAGGAAATCATCATATTTGGATGATATAATTTATTTTATTGAATGTATTAATGTAAAATTGCAGTTAACTTAAACTTATGTAAAGAATTTAAAAAAATTTTTAGGAACTATGTATTCACCAGCTATGATTTCTACAACTCTAAATCCTAAATGAGATATTTCAAACTATAAGGATGTTTTGCTCTTAGAATTCCTCATTTACATCCTTTGTTGTATAGTATTTCTCTAATTCATAAAGTTTTAAATTCAAAATGCTTTGTAAAAAAGATTCCATAAATTCCTTTTATATAATCTTCTTCAAGTAACATTATTAATTCGTATCAAATGATAACAATGTCCTTTTATAGAAAGATTTCAACTATTAAATAACTTTGTGAGAAATCATGTTACATAAATTAGTCTTAAGAAGGAATAGCCTACATTTTATGATGTTACGTTATAGATGTTTCTAGAATGTTACTTGGCTGTTAAAAAAAAATTATTTTATTGAAAGTACTAATACATAATTGCAATTAACTTACACTTATGCAAAGAATTAAAAAAAAAATTGTTTATGTATTCACCATCTATAATTTCTACAACTCTATTTCCCAAATGAGAAATTTCAAATTATAAAAGACACTACATTACTCACTCGATGCATACCACTAATCGGTTCCATCAATTAAGCTACAGCAACAACCACATTACTTCAAAAAGCATCCCAGAACCATCTATTGTCCATTCAGAGCCAATTAGGGAAGCCAGTCCATCGGAGTCATATTAAGGAAAGCGTACGCAACAGTACTGATGCAGCAACTGGATGCCATGATTAATGGACATGGGAGAGGAACTGAATAAATTAAATGCTTAAGCTTTGTTTACTCTTTGGTTTGGAGTACTTCCGTTCCCGAATGCTCGTGCATTAATCAGAGGGTGGGGGTGGAGAAACTGACATCGGTGATTTCAGAGGGACGTATTAATGTACTTATTACGTGATGAATGATTGCATGATAAATGGAGCTTATAAGTGAGAGAAAGGGTTGATAGAAGTTTGGGAATTCGTTGTTGTTGTCGTCCAGGTGGAGTAACATTTAAGGATGTGTTCACAGTATTTTTTTTAATTAGCTGTAGTGTAATAAAACTCGATTAAAACGCAAGATTTTAGACAGATTCTCAAGTAAAGCAATTAATTTAATTTGGGAATTCGTGGTCGTTATTCAGGCTGTAAAGATATGTATAATAGATTTTACTTGTTTTGGCTATTGGGACACAACCCTGATCGACTGAAACATAAATATTTTGATAGATGCTCAAGAAAATAATTTAATTTAGAAATTCATCATATGACTTTTTAGTTGTACTTATATGTAAATATTTACATAAGACATTGGAACTTAAACATAAATTTCTGGATCACTTAAGAGTTCGAAAGTTTCGTTCAGGAGATCAGCGTACTTAGACGATAAAAAATAAATAAAAATATTTTCAATGAACTGAAATTTTAACTTAATTAAAATTTTATTCTTTTTTATATAATTGTAGGTAATAAATTATGATAGTTTTGTTATTATGAATAAAAATATCAGTTTCATTTTACATAGCAGTTGTTCCATATCTAGAAATTCCGCCTTTCATCATTATTTCTTTGATATGATTTCGAATTGAGAGACAATTCCCTTTCTAAAACAAACAAAAAAAAACTTTTCAACAAGAAAGAATTGGTTTATGTTACCTGTTTATAAAGAAACTGCTTACAAGAATTTTTTTTCTGATTCAATATGCAAATGATTAAATTTTGTTGACTATGATCAGTTTCAATCAATGAACTATTGGAGCGCACCTTGAGGCCAATTGGCTAGTTCTCTGGCCTTTGGTATCACGAGCTTCAGATTTGAATCCAGCAGGTGGCCTTATTTGTTTTTTAGGGGTTTGGAATCCCAGGTCCCAGACTAATTAGCTTAAATGGTTCAAAAAATGACAAACCAAACAGGTGGAGCTTCAGATAATTGACCTGAACAAACAAATGATTTTAATATGGAAAACAATTCAAATTCTAAAGCATAACTTTTATTTTAATTTCATTATGTCTTCTCATTTTGCTTAAACCTATGCTAGACATATAAAATCAGCACAATTTGAATATATGCCATCATTTGAAAGAGAACTTGTAATTAGACTAAATGTAGCAGGAATGCTAAATTGGTAGATCGCTTGATATTCGATGACTAGGAGGGACACGGATATTTGATGATATTGACAGGAATGATTATGTCATACAGAACACAGCAGCAAGGAGGCAGCGATAGACTTAGGGAGGCAAAAGAACATAAGGATAAAGTGATTCTAAGAGTCATATAAATCGTAACATTCCACTGTGCAAATTTTGAATTGATAACTTCACGCATTAATATGATTTCTATAAATTAATTTAGTATTTTATGTAAAAAATTGGAAATAAAAAATTAAATCTTAATAAAAACAGATTAATAAATACATTTGAATGAATTTATTGATTTTAATTAAATATTAATTTATATTAGGTTTGAAATATAAATTCAAAAAATTCAATTCAATTTAATTCAAATATAACTTCAAAGAATTCAATTCAATTTAATTCAAATATAACTTCAAAGAAATTCAATTTAATTCAAATACAAATTCAAAGAATTCAATTTATTTCAAATATTTAATTAATAAAAATTGATGTATTCAAATATTGAATTTTAAATTTAATTCTTTGAATTCAATTTAATTCAAATATAAATTGAAATAATTCAATTTAATTCAAATATAAATTGAAATAATTCAATTTAATTGAAATATAAATTGAAATAATTCAATTTAATTCAAATATAAATTGAAATAATTCAATTTAATTCAAATGTAAATTCAAAGAGTGCAATTTAATTTATAGAATTCAATGTAATTTAAATATAAATTGAAGGAGTTCAATTTAATTTATAGAATTCAATGTAATTTAAATGTAAATTGAAGGAGTTCAATTTAATTCAAATATAAATTCAAAGAATATAATTTAATGTATATAATTCAAAATATATATATTGAATTATATTTATATATATATGAATTCATTTTTATATTAAAATGAAATACAAAACTAACATAAAATAACTGATTAAATCATAGATTTCTTCACATGTTCATTTGTTTTCCATTTAAAGCAATTTTAATTTTTACAAACATCATCAGATATAGTTTTGTGACATCTTTTTACCAAAACAAAAACACACTATAATAGTAATATTTTACTATAAATATTTCACCTCATATATATACAGTCTCCAAATTCCGTTAAGGTCTTTACAGCGAAGTCTATCCTAAAAGACATAAAAGCAGAGATCAGGCCAATCGATCCCCGTAGAGCAACGCACCATTAATGCTACAGTAACTGAAATGATAAACTCCGGAAGTATCTTCCATTTAAAAAATGGCTGAAAAGGCCATATAAATAGTAAAATAAAGGGGAATAAAACATCAGAACAATCTATTTTATTGCAACCCATCTCCATAGTAAAGCCATTTGTTCAAATTACATGCGACACCTTGAATTTGGTCGTCCATCTTTATCTGGTACTTTAATGGCCAACGTTTCAAAACTTAACGGCCTTCCTACCCTCTGTATTTTACTTCCCCTTTTTTTTTATTTCTCTCTCTCCTCTTTTCTGTTTATTTTTAAGACAGGACTTTGTTTGTTGTTGTTTTTGTTTAATCCTGCAGGACCGAAACCGAATAGCACTCTTGACTTTGGCAAGTGAAAAGTGGATGGTCGACTCCTAAATTGGTCTAAATCAGGAGTTTTCCTCTCTCAGTTTCTACCAAAGGATCCAGGAATTTCAAACTTCAAATTTTTATTTTTTCAAAACAGAAAATACAGTGACAAAAGCGTCAAAAATGAAAAAAAAAAAACCCAACTATTTTTAAAAAATTTTTTAGGAGATAAATAAGAAACAGTGCTGATAATTTGTGTATATATGTATGGCAGGAATTATAATTTTTTGTTGGATAATAATTAGATTATTGACAGGCATTTATATCCATCGACTATTTCAAATTTAGACAAAGAGTTTTTAACAATATAAAGGGTTTAGGAATTGAACTTCTCTATTTCTTTCAAAATAATAATAATAATAATAATAATAAAATAAATAAATAAAAAAAAAAAAAAATAGACATGTTAAATAAAGAAACTATTTTATTTCACAGTTTTTAGGACATAAATAAAAGTAAATGCTGAGTCTATTAATTAATTTCTATGGCAAGAATTATCATTATAAGTCATACTTTAATATATTGGCAGATTATTCTTATATTGGCAGAATATTCTAGAAGCTGTTTCCTTAATATCATATCACTTTTACCTTATTTTATCTTTAAAACCTTTTATACATTAATTACTAAAAAAAATGATTACCAATAACATTATCAATGTATCGTGTTAAAACTTTCATTGATGAATTAAATTACACCTTCTTCTTGTTCATTGGCACAACAGCCCCATGCTGGGCCAAGGCAGTATGCTTATTGGCAGATATAGAAACAAGAGAAGCTTTTTTTTTTACGGGTTAGGGTTGTCAGCCCTACTCCCAACACTCTACAATCATATTTGACCGGAACCGATGGTTTAAAATGAATTCCGCACCACTGCAAACATCCATGGAAACATAAATAACAAACATCCATAAATATGAAAATATGCTTTGTTTTTCCATATATTCTTATCATAGTTTTTGTATTATAATTCTTTGTTTGCCAATTTTAATTGATGATGTTTACATAGCTAAATTCCAGTTCCCTTTTTAATATTTAAAAATAAATTTGGTTTACATTTAAAAGTAATTTTTTGGATTTAAAATAGCTATTAAAACATTAAATTTTTGTTTCTCTGCTACTCATAAAAATTAAGGGGGAAATTTCATTTTATTTTTAAGTGGTTATATTTGCAACAATCACTTAAATTATAAAACAAAGAAGATTTAGAAGATGAGTGATTAAATATTATTAATTTATAATATGTATCCATGCATTTAAGATATTATTTCAAATACTAGGGTTTTTATAACCTAGAGAGATGTTTAGAAATTTTTATTTCCAAACTTTTCTTTATTCAAATTTCCATCTTAAAATAGTTATAAACACAAATAAAAATTCAAAAACTTCAACCTTTCTCACAAACCATTTAAGGAGGGGAAAAGGCACTGTAAAATATCATATTGAACGTCATGCCATACAAAAATAATCAACAGTGACTAGTTGGAAAGTTTATTACCATACATATTACTTAGATGCATACTACTTAAGGATGCAAAACTCATTGGTGAAGCCTTTCTCGCATACCGATTAACAAAAATTGACTGGAGAGTTGAAAAGAGGGGGTAAAAAGTAAAATAAATAAATAAAAACTCCCCCAGTCAAGATACCTATCTAAATATATACTGCGAAGAGCTTTCAATTCTCTGCTTGAAATGATGGTACGGGCAGATATATCTAGACAAGTATATCCCTAGGCGTAAAATCGTATGCCGATTGCTGAAAAAGAGGAATGTCTTTTTGCGCACCCTCTCCACCCCGCTAAAAGGAAAGACGCAATTTCTCGGAATTCTCCCATCCACCCCAAATTCCAATTTCAGGCACTTTTTCAGATCCCCCCTCCTTTTTTTTCCATTTCCGTATGTATACATACGATGGGGTCCCCCTTTCTTTCACAGTGTATACTCACCATATGCATCAAGTAAGTCCCTTATTCATGTGCGGAAAAATATAAGGTATATCGCCAGGTGAGATAAATAAGGATTTGAATCGAAGACGGGCGGAAATTTCCGCATCTTGTCAGGGGCAAAAAACTGCCGTTCAGATGAAGGGAAAAAGTGAATGTTTAACAGGAAAAAGGAAGTGGATGTGAAATGGAGGTTGCATCTATCTAGATCAAAAGAACGCAGATGTAATATGCATAAACAAAAACTGTTTTGTGAATAAAACCAGTGTTATCAAGTTCACAATTTGTTTCTACATTGTACAGTTTATTTTCCGCATTGACGTCCAGGATAGATATTAAGGCGGCGAATTTAAAAGCTTTTGTTCCATTCACTGTTAATTCAATTAAACTAATTAATTTTTATCTTATTTTGTTAGTAAATTAGAGGACTGATGACCGAGTGACTGAAGCTCAGTGCCACAGGTTACTAGGTCGAGTATTGGCGCGTGGCATGGATGTTTGTAGGGATTCGAAACCACTTTAAATAGTAGGTCTCAGTGTAATATGGCTGTAGCGCGCTGGGTGTAGGGTTGACAACCTTTACCCGCTAAAAAGAAAACATCTGATGTTTCGGAATCTTACAGTAGAGCAGACGCCCATGGTCCAACATGGACTATAGTGGCAGAGTATTTTGTTAGTTAGTAAATTAATTATCATTAATATATGCTTTTGACTCAAGAAAAAATAAAGGTATAAAGATAAAAATTATCTCTATTTCCATATCTTCTTACGTGAGGTTTGTTTGTCAATTTCAATTGCTGATGTTTACACAGCTAATTTGCAGTTCCCTTTTTTTTAAATTTAAAATAATTTTTTTTAATTTTTTAAAGTTATTGTTTTTGTATTTTAAAAAACTTTTATAATATTAAATATACATTTCTAGAAAACTTATGAGAATAAAGAATTGTAAATCGTTAAATATTTTGATTTTTAAATGGTTATATTTGCAACCATCAATTAAGTTATTAAAAATATCCGTCATCTTCTAAATATTGTTAATATATAATGTGTATACATGAATTTCAAATAATATTTCAGATACTAGGTTTATTTACCTAGTATAGATGTTTAAAATCTTTATTTCCCCCAAACTTTTTCTATTCAAATTTCCATCCGAAAATAGTTATCAATGCAATAAAAAGTCAAAAAACTTCATCCCATACAAACCATTTAAGGGAGGGAAAAAAAAAGCACTCTAAAAATCATATTGAACGCGAATGTTAAAAAAATTAATCAACAGTGACTAGTTGGAAAGTTCATTACCATACATATTACTTTTGCCTCAATTCGGGGTTAAAAGGATGCAAACTCATTGGCGGAGCCTTTCTGGCATACCGATTCACAAAAAAAAATTGACTGGAGAGTTGAAAAGAGGGGTAAAAAGTAAAATAAATAAATAAAAGCTCCCCCCCCACGCAGTCCGATACCTATCTAAATATATACTGCGAAGGGCTTTCAATTCTCTGCTTGGAATGAGGTACGAGCAGATATATCTAGACATGTATATCCTAGGCGTGAAATCGTATGCCGATTGCTGAAAAGAGGAAATATCTTTTGGCGCACCCTTCCCACCCCCTCTAAAAGGAAAGACGCATTCCTCGAAGCCCCCACCTCCCAAATCAATTTCAGGCACTTCTTTCAGAATCTGTCCCCCCCCTTTTTTTTCATTTCCGTATGTATACATACGATGGGGTCCCTTTTCTTTCACAGTGTATACTCACTCATATGCACTCAAGTAAGTCCCTTATTCATGTGCGGAAAGAAAAAAAAATAAAGGTATCGTCAGGTGAGATAAATAAGGATTCGAATTTGAAGACGGGGAAAATTTCCGCATCTTGTGTAAGGGAAAAAAAAAGAATGCTGTTGAGATGAAAGAAAAAAGTGAATGTTTAACAGGAAAAAGGAACTGGATGTGAAATGGAGGACGCATCTCTCTGGATCAAAAGAAAGCAGATGTAATATGGATAAACAAAAAATGATTTTTGTGAATAAAACCAGTGTTATCAAGTTCTCAACTTGCTCTACGCTGTACAGTTCATTTTCTGTATTGCGGTCAGGATATACTAAGGCGGAGTTTTTAAAGCTTTCTTTTCATTCACAGTTATTTCAATTAAACTAAAAATTTCATTTATTCACAGTTATTTCAATTAACAAAATTTATCTTACTTGTGAAATAGGGGCTTGATGGCCGGAGTGACTGACGCTGGGTGACCCTAGGTTACTGGCTCGAGTGCCGGCGGTGCCATGGATGTTTGTAGTGGTTCAGAAACCACTTTAAACTATAGTTCTCAGTGTAATATGGCTGTAGAGCGCTTGGCGTAGGGTTGACAACCTTACCCCATAAAAGAAAACATCTGATGTTTCGAATCTTACAGTAGGCAGACGCCCATGAGCCGGCATGGACTATACTGCCAGGGAGTTTCTTAGTAAATTAATTATCATAAATATATTCTTTGACCACAAAAACAAATAAGGTATAAATATAAAAAAAAAATGTTTATTTCCATATCTTCGTACCTGAGGTTTGTTTTTGTCAATTTCAATCGCTGATGTTTACACAGCTAATTTGCAGTTCCCTTTTTTAAATATAAATAAATTTTTGTGTTTAAGGTTTGTTTTTATATTTAAAATAACTATTATAATGTTAAATATGCATTTCTAGAAAAATTTATCCGAATATAGAATTGTTAATCATAAAAAAATTGTGATTTTAAAATGGTTTCTTTTGTAACCGTCAATTAAATTATTAAAAAAAAGTCCTCATCTTCTAAATAGCAGTTAATATAATATGCATACATGAATTTCAGATATATTTTCAGATAGTAGGTTTATTTACCTAGTGTGGATGTTTAGAAATTTTTATTTCCGAAACTTTTTTCCTATTCAAGAGCCTGAATGGCCGAGTGGCTAGCGTCCTGAAGCTCGGTACCACAGGTTTCGGGTTCGAGTCCCGGCGGTGCCATGGATGTGTGTAGTGGTTCGAATCCACTTTAAAACGTAGGTGCCGGTCTAATATGATCGTAGAGCGTTGCGGGGGCATTGTTACTCCGCGTCCGTGGCTTATCTTCAAGTTACACGCACCCCCTGGGAAATGCAAGGTGAGTAACGTCTGTGCAGCGCTTGCCTTAAGGCAATCCAAGACGTCCATGCCTGTTTGCCAGCTGCATTGAAAAAAACTTCTCCTATTCAAATTTCCTTCTTAAAAAAATGCATCCCTGGAAATATCTACTGTAAACATCCTTAAATATGAAAAAAAAAATGTTATATTTCCATATCTTAGTTTTATATTATAATTTTTTGTTCGTCAATTTCAATTGACGATATATACATAATTAGTTTGCAGTTCTGGGTTTTTGATATTTAAAATAAATTTATTACATTTAAAAAGTTAATTTTAGTATTTAAAATAGTTATACTAAAACATTAAATATGAGTTACTAGAAAATTCATATGCTCTCATAATATTAATAATCTTAGGAAAATTCATTTTAATTTTAAATGGTTATTTTCACAATCAATTAAAATTATAAGAAAATCTTTGATCTTCTAAATGTGGTTAATATGTAATATCTATAGATGAATTTCAAATATATTTCGGGATGCTAGGTTTATTACCCTTTTTAAATAGTTATAAACGCAAGAAAAGGTAAAAAACTTCAACCTTACGAACCATTTAAGGAAGAAAAACAACCTGAAAATCATATTGAACGCCACGCCATAAAAATAATCAACAGTCACTAGTTGGAAAGTTCATTAGCGTACATATTACTTGGCCCTTGTTCGGCGGAAAAAGGATGCAAAAACCCATTGGTAGAGCTTTTTCTGGCATACCGATTCACAAAAATTGACTGGGCAGTTGAAAAGAGGGATAAAAAAAGTAAAATAAATAAATAAAAACTCCACCCTCCACACCTGAGTCAAGATACCCATCTAAATATATACTGCGAAGGGCTTTCAATTTCCTCTGCTTTGAAATGAGGCACGGGGCAGATATATCTAGACATGTATATCCTAGGCGTGAAATCGTATGCCGATTGCTTGAAAAGAGGAAAATTTTTTGGCGCACCCCCTCCACCCCTGCTGGAAAGAAAAGACGCAATTCCTCGAAGCCCCCTTCACTCCCCAATTCCAACTTCAGGCACTTTTTTCTTGAATCACCCCTCCCCCTTTTTTTCTTTCCGTATGTATACATACGATGGGGTCCCCTTTTCTTTCACAGTGTATACTACTCATATTCACTCAAATAAGTCCCTTATTCATGAAAAAGTGGAAAGAAAAATAAGGTATCGTCAAGTGAAATAAATAAGGATTCGAATCGAACATTGTGGGAAATTTCGCATCTTGTGAGGGGAAAATGCTGCCGAGATGAAGGGAAAAAGTGAATGTTTAATACAGTGTGAAAAAGGAACTGATGAAATGGAGGTTGCATCTCACTAGGATCAAAAAAAAGAAAGCAGATGTAATATGGATAAAACAAAAAATTATTTTGTGAAAATAAAACCAGTGTTGTCAAGTTCTCAATTTGATCTACATTGTATGCCAGTTCATTTTCCGTATTGAGATCAGGATATACTAGGCGGAGATTTTAAAGCTTTCTTTTCATTCACAGTTAGTTCAATTAAACTAACTAAAAATTTGTCTTATGTGTTAATAAAAATTAGGGCACTGATGGTGTAGTGACTGACGCTCGGTGCCCCAAATTACTGACCTGAGTATCGGCGGTGCCAGAGATGTTTGTGGTGGTTTAAACCCACTTTAATCAGTAAAGTCTCAGTGTAATATTGCTGTAGAGAGCTTAGTGTAGTGTGACAACCACTCCCGTAAAAAGAAAATGTCTGAATGACCAGGCAAATGCCCATGCTGCTCCATTATGGATCTGTAGTGCCAGGAACTTGTCAGTCAGTAAATTAATTATCATAAATATATTAGTTTATGTATATAAAGTAAAAATAAAAAAAAATTTTATTTCCTCTTCAAAAGGTTTGTCTGTCTAAATTCAATTATTGGATGTTCCACCTAATACATTTTTAGAATATCTTACATTTTTAAAATTTTCAATAAAATTTTTACATTTAATGTTTATTATTTTTGTATTTAAAATAACTATTATGATATTAAAAGCCTTCCGGAAGACTCTGCCAATTCTTCAGCAAATCATAGAAAAGTCTGTCTTCTGCCTACTGGTTTAAAGGATTATGCTTTTACTTCCATGATTAAATTCATGGAAATGTTCCTACTGTCGAAATATTATTAATATATAAATAGCCTGTGTATACATGAATAACTAAAATATTATTTAAGCAATGTAGTTTATTTTAATACATAAAAATCATTTTAATTTGGGAAATTCCCAAACTTTTCCTGATTTGGGAGGAGTTATTCCAATTATAATAAATAAACGCAATAAAAAGTCAAAAGTATTCAAAGCAGACGAACCATTTAATATGGAGAAAAAGCTATTATAAAAACTATTATTTCTTAATTAAGATTGAAAATTAAATAATCAAAGTAAATTTAATATGGAAAGTTCATTACCATACTATATGTGGAAAACTTTTGAAAAGCAACACGGGCAAAAGTCATTTTAAAAGCCTTTTTTGGTAAACGATTCTGAAAAAAATTATATTCGTCAGAGTTGAAAAAGGGGTAAAAGGTAATTTTGATATAAAAAAAAGTGTTTCGAATTCCAGCCAAGATACCTTATTTTTAATACAAACTGCGTTTCAATCAAATGATTAAATTTGACTCAAAAACCAGATATATCTGACATGTATATCCTAGGCGTGAAATCGTATGCCGATTGAAAAAGAGGAATATCTTTTCAATTCCATTGGCTTGGAAAGAAGCATTCTTTCAGAACCCCCAGCCTTCGTTCTGACAATAATTACAAACAATAGTTTTAAGAACCCCAATTATTTTTCATTTAAATTGTATACATACGATGGGGTTACCTTTTCTTTCCCAGTGTATACTCACGTAAAATGCACCCAAGAAGTCTATGATGTGCGGAAAGAAAAAAAGCATTCGATTCGAACATTGTATAAATAAGATTTGAATTTGAAGACGTGGCTTTATAAGTGTAAGGGAAAAAAAGAATGAATGATTGAGTCAAACGAAAAGTGAAAACAAAAAAAGGAACTGTAAATTTGAAATGGAGGTCATATTCGATCAAAGAAAGAAGGCTACTAAGTTCGTGACGTCAACTGGTGATTTTGTGAATAAAAACCAAATGGGTTATCAAAGTCTTCAACTTGCTGCTAATAACAGATGAGCGATTTAGGAGACTATTGCGGTCAGGATATACAACCTCAGTTTTTAAAGCTTTCTTGGTTCATTTAAGTTAATCCTTCATTAAATAAAGTTATTTCATTTATTCACATGGTAAATATTTCCTATAACCAAATTTTTTTCTTTTTTTTTTAATAGCAAAGGCTATTGCCCTAGGTTACTGGTCAAAATAGTGTCTGTAGAAGGATGTTAAGTCAAGAACAAAGACCACTTTTAAACAATTTAGCTCTCAGTTCCAATGCATGGCAAACATTTGTAAAGCAACGGTCTTGGATGCCTTAAGGCAAAAAGAAACTGCTGATGTTACTCACTTTGAATTACCAGGGGGCGCTGACGCCCATACGGAGCGGGCAATGCCCCACTATCTACGCCTAGGAGTTTCTTAGGTTTAAATTGGATTCCGAACAACTACAAACATCCATGGTACCACAAAAAACGAAAATAAGGTATCGAGCGCCAAATCGTTATTTCCCATTCGGCCTGAGGTTTGCTTGCTTCACTCTAATTGCTGATGTATATATACACTGATTGACAAAAGTTCATGGGATAAATATAGCCAAATTTTCACATGTTTAAGGTTTGTTTATATTTAGATAATCTATAAAAATGCAGAACTTTCATTTTAGAAAATTTCATTCTGAATATAGAATTGTGACGTGATGACCGCGAAAAATTGTAGATTTGAACGCGGAATGTTAGTTGGAGCTAGACGCATGGGTCAAATGCCATTGAAAAAAGTTAGGGAATTCAAGATCCACTGCGTCAAGAGTGTGCCGAGAGTATGAAATTTCAGGCATAACATCCCACCATGGACAGCGCAGTGGTCCACCGCCTGCACTTAACGACCGACACCGGTCAAAGAATCGTAATTCCGCAAAAGTCGTAAAGAGTCGAAAATTCTAACAGACAAGCAACACTGCGTCAAATAACCGCAGAAATCAATGTGGGACGTACAAGGGACTTGTCTGTTAGAACTGTGCGGAGAAATTTGGCTTTCTTTGGGCTATTCCAGCAGAAGACCGACTTCGAGTGCCTTTACTGACAGAACGACATCGCTTGCAGCGACTCGTGGGCACGTGAGCATATCGGTTGGTCCCTAGATGAATGGAAAACCGTGGCCTGGTCCGATGAGTCACGATTTCAGTTGGTAAGAGCTGATGGTAGGGTTCGAGTGTGGCGCAGACCCCACGAAGCCATGGACCCAAACTGTCAGCAAGGCACTGTTCAAGCTGGTGGTGGCTCCGTAATGGTGTGGGCTGTTTTTTCATGGCATGGACTTGGTCCTCTGGTGCGACTGGACCGAACATTGACTGGAAATGCTTATGTTCAGCTACTTGGAGATCACTTGCAGCCATTCATGGACTTCATGTACCCAAACAACGATGGGATTTTTATGGATGACAATGCGCCATGTCACCGGCCACAACTGTTCGCGATTGGTTTGAAGAACATTCTGGACAATTCCAACGAATGATCTGGCCACCTAGATCGCCCGACATGAATCCCATCGAGCATTTATGGGACATCATCGAGAGGTCTGTTCGTGCCCAAAATCCTGCACCATCAACGCTTTCACAATTATGGACGTCTATCGAGACAGCATGGCTCAATATTCCTGCAGAAGACTTCCAACGACTTGTTGAGTCCATGCCACGTCGAGTTGCTGCACTTCTCCGGGCGAAAGGAGGGCCGACACGATATTAAGAGGTATCCCATGACTTTGTCACTTGGTTGTAGAGTAGTGGGTGTAGGTTTGACAACCCTACCCCATAAAAGAAAAATATGTGATGCTTCAGAATCTGCCAGCAGGCAGAGGCCACAATGCAGCATGGACAGTAGTGCCAGGGAGTAATTAATTAGTAAATTAATTATCATAACCACTGTAATATGACCACTGTAATCTGTAGGTCGCAGTGTAATATGACTATAGAGCGTTGGGTAGGGTTGACAACCTTACCCTGTAAAAAGAAAAAAATAACGATGTTTTGGAATCTGGACAGTGGACAGACAGCCAAGGTTCAACCTGGACTGTAGTGCCAGGGAGTTAGTTAGTTAATAAATTAATTATCATAAATATAGTTTTGAATTATAATTCTTGTTTCTCAATTTTAACTGACGTTTACATACGTATTTTCCAACTGCTTTTTTATATTTAAAATAAATTTATTACATATAAAGTTATTAATATTGTATTTAAAATAACGATTAAAATTTTAAATATGCATTTCCAGAAAAAATTAAATCTCGTGACATTAATAATTTGATATTTAAAGCGTTATATTTTCAACAATCAATTAAATTATAAAAAAAAATCTTCTAAATATGGTTAATATAATATGTATACATGAATTTCAAATATTATTTCAGATTCTAGGTGTAGATTTTAAAAACATTTTATTTCCCAAACTTTTTCCTATTCAAATTCCTTTTAAAATAGTTATAAACCCAATAAAAGTCAGAAAACTTCAACCTTTACAAACCATTTAAGGGAGGAAAAAAGCCCTAAAAATCATATTGAACGCCAATGCCATAAATAAAATAATCAACAGTGACTAGTTGGAAAGTTCATTACATACATATTACTTGCCTCAATTGGGAAGTAAAAAAGGATGCAAAACTCATTGGTAGAGCCTTTCTGGCATACCGATTCACAAAAAAATTGACTGGAGAGTTGAAAAGAGGGGTAAAAAGTAAAATAAATAAATAAAACCACCCCCAACCCCCTAGTCAAGATACCTATCTAAAATATACTGCGAAGAGCTTTCAATTCTCTGCTTGAAATGAGGTACTGGCAGATATATCTAGACATGTATATCCTAGGCGTGAAATTGTATGCCGATTGTTGAAAAAGAGGAAATATCTTTTGGCGCAACCCCCCACCCCCGCTAAAAGGAAAGACGCAAGCCCCTCGAAGCCCCCATCCCTCCCCCAAATTCCAAATTTCAGGCACTTCTTTTCCAAATCTCCCCCCTCCACTTTTTTTCATTTCCCGTATGTATATATACGATGGGGTCCCTTTTCTTTCACAGTGTATACTCACTCATATGCACTCAAAAAGTCCCTTATTCATGTGCGGAAAGAAAAAAAAAAATAAGGTATCGTCATGTGAAATAAATAAGGATTCGTGTCGAAGACGGTGGAAATTTCAGCATCTTGTGAGACGAAAAAAAAAAATTCTGTTGAGATGAAGGAAAAAAGTGAATGTTTAACAGGAGAAATATCTGAATGTGAAATGGAGGTTGCATCTCTCTAAATCAAAAGAACGCAGATGTAATATGGATAATCAAAAAAATGATTTTTGTGAATAAAACCACTATTGTCCAGTTCTCAATTTGTTCTACATTGTACGATTGATTTTCTGTATTGTGATCAGGATATACTAAAGCGGAGAATTTAAAGCTTTTCTTTTCATTCACTGTTATTTCAATTAAACTAACTAAAATGTATTTTATTTGTTAGTTCTTGTTGTTACTATCCCACTTTGTAGATATCTAATCTAACCAAGCCCACGAACCCGTATGGACTCATGGTTGAAGAGTAAGGAAGCAGATTCTGTTGTGATGGAGCACCTGTAGATAGAAGTCCGACTTTTCTCCGTGACGCTCTTACAGTTATAGGAGACCGGGACCTACGGCCCAAAGTGGATTCCGAACCACTACAAACATCCATAGCCCCGCCGGGACTTGAAACCGAAACCTGTGGTTCTGAGCCTCAGATCGCTAGCCACTCGACCATTCAGGGCCCTTATTTGTTAGTAAATTAGGGGACTGATCGGCGAGTGACTGACGCTAGGTGCCGCAGGTTACTGGCTAGAGTACCGCCGGTGCCATGGATGTCTGTAGTGATTCTTAATCCCCTTTAAACGGTAGGTCTCAGTCTGAGATAATTGTAGAGCGGTGGGCATAGAGTTGGCAAACCTATCCCATAAAATTAAAACATAAGATGCTTCGGAATCGGCCAGTAGGCAGACGGCCATACTCCAATATGAACTGTAGTGCCAGGAAGTTAATTAGTTATTAAATTAATTATCATAAATATATGCTTTTGATCGCGAAATCAAATAAGGTATTAACACTTAAATAGGAAAAAAGACTTTATTTCCATACATTCTTATCTTAGATTTGTATTATAATTCATTGTTTGCCAATTACAATTGATGATGTTTACATAGCTAATTTTTCAGTTCACTTTTTATATTTAAAATAAATTTAGTACATTTAAAAGTTATTTCTGCTTAAAATAGCTAATAAATATGCGTTTCTCTCATAAAATTAATAATCATAAAGGAATATTTTTAATTTATTTTCAATAGTTATATTTCCAACCATCAATTAAATTATAAAAAAAAAACATCCCTCATCTTCTAAATATGATTAATATATAATATGTATACATGAATTTCAAATATTATTTCCAGATTCGAGGTATAGATGTTTAAAAATTTTATTTCCCAAACTTTTCCTATTCAAATTTCCCTTCTTAAAAATAGTTATAAACGCAATAAAAAGTCACAAACTTCAACCTTTACAAACCGTTTAAGGGAAGAAAGCCTCTAAAAATCATATTGAAACGCCATGTGCCATAAAAAATAATCAACAGTGACTAGTTGGGAAGTTCATTACCATACATATTACTTGCCTCAATTCGGGGTAAAAAAGATGCAAAAACTTATTGGTGGGAGCTTTTCTGGCATACGGCGATTCACAAAAAAAAAAATTGACTGAAAGTTGAAAAGAGGGTAAAAAAGTAAAAAATAAATAAAACTCCCCGTCTCCACACCCCAGTCAAGATACCTATCTAAATATATCTGAAGGGCTTTCAATCTGCTTGAAATGAGGTACGAGCAGATATATCTAGACATAGTCTATCCTAGGCGTGAAATCGTATGCCGATTGCTGAAAAAGAGAAAATATCTTTTGGCACACCCCCTCCCACTCCCGCTAAAAGGAAAGACGCAATATGAAGCCCCCATCCCTCCCCCAAATTCCAATTTCAGGCACTTTTACAGAATTCTTTGTTTTTTCATTTCCGTATGTATATATACGATGGGGTCCCCTTTTATTCACAGTGTATACTCATTCATATGCACTCAAGTAAGTCCTTAATTCATGTGCGAAAAGAAAAAAAAATATAAGGTATCGTCAGGTGAGATAAATACGGATTCGAATCGAAGACGGGGGAAATTTCCGCATCTTGTGAGGGGGAAAAAAAATGCCGTTGAGATGAAGGAAAAAAGTGAATGTTTAACAGTAAAAAGGAACTGGGTGTGAAATGGAGGTTGCATTTCTCCAGATCCAAAGAACGCAGATGTAATATGGATAAACAAAAATGTTTTTTGTGAATAAAACCAGTATTGTCAAGTTCTCAATTTGCTCTACATTGGACAGTTCATTTTCTGCATTGAGATCAGGATATAACAAGTAATATACAAAAAAAAAAAAAAAAATTTAAAGTCAGTACCTACTTTTTTTTCACTATATTGCAGAAAGTCCTTTATAAATAATTTTCATTCATTTTTTTTAAATTTATCTGGTGCCATCTGTTGGTAGATATACGCAACTTAAATCTAAAAACTAAAATTAATTAATTAAATTTAATTACTGAATTAATATTTGAAAAAAACAATTAACATCAAGTGTCATCCCCTACAAGTTCAAAAAAAAATGTATTTGAACATGAATGGATGAATAAAAAGTCTTTTATTAACGATTGAAAATTTGAACACGATATATATAGGGAGAGTGTGAGCTAATAGGAGGAATTGAATAAGAATTTAAAGCTTTGATTAAGACTGATTAAGAATATTGATTAAGACGAAGAATTTAAAGGTTTCTTTTCATCCAGTTATTTCAATTAAATTTCATTATCTAATAAATCGTAATTTATTTCAATGTCATATTTAAAATATTAACATCATACATAGAAAATTGAAATAAATTTATAATCTTTTTTTCTAAAAAAATTCTAAAAATTTGTTGTCACTATAAGTACCTTCCTGTGCCATCTAATAATAGAAGAATATAAAAATTATCGTCATTATCGTCTGTGGCGCAACAGTCCCATGGTGGACCAAGGCCTTATGCCTGTTAGCAAATATTTTGACAACAGATGTTTTCTTTTCACGAGGTAGGGTTGTCAGCACTACACCCAACTCTCTACAGTCATATTAGACTGAGACCTACGGTTTAAAGCGATAAAAATATTAGGAACAAAATATTTTTTCTTTCTGTTCAGTAGTTGAAGTTGAAATAACCTTCCTAAGGAGATTGAGATTATAGCAGGGTTTCCTAACAGGAATTAGAATAAGGCTGTCGCCTATTTAGAATATTTTTAAGGTTAAGAAAATGGTAAAAAATACGTTAAAAAGTCGAAGAATGGAAGCAAAAGTTGTGAGACTTATACAAGATTATCTTTATATAGAATGTACAAAATCTTTTCTATGATCTCAAGAACAGTAAGAAACAAAATATCTGGAGAAGGTAGATCCCGCCACCAGAAATGAAATATAAACATGGCGCTGATAAGTAAAGTATTCTTTTTCTGCATTGCAATCAGGAAATACTAAGACAGAGCTTAAGATTAAAGCTTACTTTTCATTAACTTATTTAAATTAAGATTCATCATCTAATGTTTCATAATTTATTCCAAAGCCATATTTACTCGTAAGCACACACAATGAAAATTGAACTAAATTTATAGATTTAAAAAAAATTAAAGGAATTCTCAAAATTTGCAATTGACACTTTCAGTACTTTCCTGTGTGTTCTGATAATAGGAGAATATAAAAATAGTATTAAGAAAAATTGAATTTTAAACAGTAAACTTATAAAACAGTGTTATAGTGTCCTGTTTTTCTATAAATAATGTTAATTTTAATGTGGGGCTTCATATACCTATTAAAAATGATTCATTCTTGAATGCCTAGCCTTGAATGCCTTTCTTAACCTCAACACAATATTTGATTTTTGACACAAAAGCTAATTTTACACACAAATACTTCATTATTATTATTATTTTAAATTTTAAAGTTTCACATTAAAAATACATTTTACTATTTAAAAACATTTTTGTTATTTATACTCAAAAATATTGTAATTAATGTATTTATTTGCACAGTAATTATATTTTAATAACATTTTTTGTATAAATAATTCTAATGAATTGTAAAGATTTATGACAATTTCTTTGGAAAATATTCTGCTTAAATAATACTTGTGACTATATTTATTGTATAAAACAACAGTTATATCCAGTTCAATAATAAATTATTCCCCTCATACCGCTAGGTTTGATTGGTCTAAGATGTTTGATCATTCTGTATATTATTAAAAGGACGGTTTTAATTGAAAAATATTAATTTCTTAACCCCAACACAATATTTGATTTGTGTGTTACATTTGTGTAAAACACAAAAATGAAATTTTACACACAAATGTATCATTATTATTATTAGTTTTTAAATTTTAAAGTTTCATAAAAATTCCTCTATTTAAAAAAAATTCGTTATTTGAACACAAAAATACTTTAATTAATGCATTTATTTGTACAATGATTATATTTTTATAACATGTTTGTGTAAATAATTCTAATGAATTGTAAAGATTCATGAGAATTTCTGTTGAAAATGCTCAGTTTAAATAATACTTATGATTATATTTTATTTATTTGTACAGTGATTATTTTTATAGCATTTTTTTTTGAATAAATAATTCTAATGAATTAAAAGTTTCATGAGAATTTCTGTCGAAAATGCTAGATAGTACTTGTGACTATAATTTATTTATTTGTACAATGATTATATTTTTATAGCATTTTTTTTTGTATAAATATTTCTAATGAATTATAAAAATTCATGAGAATTTCTTCTTAAAATCTCGGTTTAAATAATACTTGTGAATATATTTTATTTGCTTATACAGTAATTACATTTTTTTATCATTTTTTGTATAAATAATTATAATGAATTGTAAAGATTCAAGAGAATTCCTTTTGAAAATGTTCGGTTTAAATAAAACTTGCGTCTATATTATTTATGATTGCCAAAAACAAAAGTTATATCCAGTTCGCCAATAAATTACTCCCAGCAAAATTTCTTATGAGCCCCTCTGTTCTTTCTTGGACCAAAAAGAAAAACACACTGTATATTCTTTAATGATTGGTTTTATACAAAAACCACAGTTTATACTCGGGCCTGTTTTCTTTTCTGTACCACAGGCCATGCAAGAAAGATCAATTGTTTATGCTCACCACGTGTGCTGTTCTCAGAGCTGTCAACCCGGGAAACATGAAAATGGTGTGCTTATAAATCAGAAAGCTAAAAATATATGCTACAACACTACACAAGCAAACCTTTTATCAGTGTTTTTGCTTTCTTTTTTACTCTAAAGATTAGAAGATATTTCTTGATTTTTACCAGGCGTAGTAAAAGGTCTTAGCATGGCAATGTTCCGCCATTAAATCGTAGAATTGAATACTTTGTACTGGTAAGTGGAAAGTATTTCGGAAATTTATGGTGGACATTTTATCGGAGATTTATTCAGTTTTTTTGGAATTGTTTTTGATTTGTTTTTGCGTAATAAAAGTTGAGTGAATTTTGTAGGTCTGCTTTGAATGAATATTTCAGTTAATATTGATTAACTATTTTCTAGACGTATTCTGGCACGACAATATGTTTTGTGATAGATCACTCATCTTTTTTTTTAATCTTTTTTTAAGTAACAACATTTATTTATCTAGGTTTGGATTTTTAATTAATAAACCTTATACATTAAGGGTTTTTATTAAATTTTATTATGATTTAATAAAAAAAAATGCGCAATAATCGATAGGCAGTTCACTCGCATTTAAAATAATTACAAAATTAATAATAATATACCTTGCACAAATTGGTCTGATATTTGATAATAAAAATCTCTGTGTATCTCAAAAAAGTAACTTGTCAAATATTCAACAATAATATGAATGTTAAATTTTCGATTTTAAAAACAAAATATATTTCATTTTTCTAAGTGATTATAATATTTTCTATTGAAAAGCTAAATTGATAACCAATTTTATCCATAAATGAAAATAATAAGTAATATAATAAGTAATTCATACACTTACAGAACATTTACGTTAATATATTTCTAAATTTTATTTAAAGATAGATAATATTTTAATTGAGAAATAAATTAATAAAAGATATGTTAAAAAAATAAATTATTAGTTTATGAGTTTGTATTAATTAGTCAATTGGAAACAAAATATCGTTAATTGGGAAAAATATTTTATTTTTAATATTATTTTCAAGAAGAAACCTGGTAATATTTTATCACAGTTGCATAATACATTAAACAAATTACTTTACACTTCGCTCATATTTGGTGTAATCTACGCAAGAAATTAGAACAGCAATAAATATCTCTAGCAATGAAATCACATCTCAATCATGAGAATGAAATCTCTAGCAATACTCTACAAAGTGTACGTCGTTTCAAAAACTATGTTTAACGTAATATTTATAAATTATACAAATTATATACTATTACTAACTATTTGTCCTGAACGCTGTAGTGGACGCTCTCGGCAATGCGCAGGAAAAAGCATGTTTGCAATATATATATATATATTAATCTACAACCAGGTTTAAGCCTTGCTCATCAAAAAATGCACGGAAAACTTGCATTAATAATTAGAACACTATATAATGTTTCTGTACCTCTACATATTTTACCCAAGTATTCCGTAAATTTTAGTTTATATTATAAACGAATTGGTGTTAAATAGAATTTCGTTTACTCCAAGAATTTTTGTTTACATTAAAAATATTAAAATGCACATTGTTTTAAAAATTAAAATTAATAAGTAGCAATACGTTGTCAAAGATTTATAATGGACTGTTGATTTGGATCAATGAGTCTTCAAAAACCAAAACTTTATGAAAGTAGAAGTTAGAATACCCAACGGCATCATTGGGCGCGGTCAGTACTTGGGTGGGTGACCACCTAGGAACACTGCGTGCCGTTGGCAAATTTGGGACCTGAATGGCCGAGTGTCTAGCGCTCTGACGCTCGGTGCCACAGGTTTTCGGGTTCGAATCCCGGAGGTGCCATGGATGTTTGTAGTGGTTCGGAATCCACTTTAAGACGTAGGTCCCGGTCTCCTATGACTGTAAGAGCGTCACGGAGCAAAAGTCAGGCTTCTACCTACGGGTGCTCCATCACAACAGAAGCTGCTTCCTTCCCCTTCAATCATGAGTTCATATGGGCTCGTGGGCTTGGCCAGCCAAGTGGGATAAGAAACAACAACAACAACAGAAGTTAGAATAATACATAATCTTTCTGCAGATACGTATAATAATCTTAATTTTAATCGAGTATTCCACGAATTTCTATTTATATTATGAATATCGTAAAACAGAAATTATTTTATCCCCTCAAATTTTAGTTTATATAATTAATAATATTATTTGCCGTTCTTTACAAATCAAATACACAAAATCGGCATATAGCACATAGATTTTCTGAAGCTACTTTCCGAATTTTCAGAAAACTTTCCCAGTTTTCTCAAATTACATTTCGTTTCTGGCAGTGTTGATCCAAACGAGATTCCTGGAAAGCTTTTAAAAAGGGCATTCCTCCCCTGCTCGAATTCCAAACTTCCCCCCTCAAATGAAATTTCTTAACTCTCTCACTCCAGCTTCTAATGATGCATCAGCTTCACATTCAAAACTGGTTTATTAAAGAACTTTCCAAACGCGAAAACCACTCGGAAAGCTAATAGAAATTCAGCAACTCTAAGCAAATCTTTCCCAAAATGTTCGAATATTCCTCTTTTCGCGGGAAAAATCTCTTATAATATGAATATTTTTAGTTTCGTAGGACGGCGGTTCCGGTGGTGACAGTTATTGGACCTTAATCCTCCGAGCAGTTTGCGAAGTTTAAGGATTCTGCTGACTCTGCTAAAACGGCAAAGGATCTTCTACTAAGATATTCTTTTAGACGTCTAATTTGGCATGTTGAAGGGTATTAGAAGGCTTTTCTTCCCCCCCCCCCTGTTATTGGCACTTGGTGTGAGGTTCGACCGCTGTCGGTTGAATTAGGGCAGCTAATTCTATTGAAATCCCTTGTTAATTAGTTTTACTTTGCTTTTGCGTTTTTATTTCGAACCTCAATTTCGGTGAATGGCTGCATTTCGTGAAAGAGTTTCAAAAAATATTCCATGGGCGGTTTAAGTTGTCATCACTTATCACATCAGAAATGATTTGGATGAAAATTAAAAATTTTTACTTCTAAAAAAGCTAACCAAGTGATTGAAAAATAATGTACATAGAATATTTATAAAACCTGTTGATGTCTTTTTTTTCAAAATTATTTTTATCGTTTTAGCTCTGTTTTTTAAATTAATCATTTAATTCGCCATGGTGCATTAGAGATTCGCTATTTTGTTCATTACATTATCTTCCCCATTTTGTTCCTCACGTTATATTCCCCATTTTGTTCATTACGTTATATTCCCCATTTTGTTCCCCATAAGTTCCCAATTTTGTTCAATACTTAAAGTCTCAATTATAGTCGTCTCAAAATCCAGCCGCTTCTCGTACTTACCAGTTCATACAGTTATGATCCCAGTTACTGGACACAGTCGCGACCTCTCGCGGATATCTAACAATAATTAAACCTTACATTATTATGCGAGACTTGTTACAAATATCACTAAATCTGCAATATATTTACAATGGTAGCTATGTGGAAGAATTCGGATTGACTAGTCCCAAAATAAATAACGAATAAGGACTTGAGTTTTGGCACATGGAATGTTCGCAAGATGGTCGAAATGTTCGAAATTTTTAAGAGTGGTAATTTGAGCAATGCTATTGTTTTTTTCACTAAATATAATTTACTTTTTGAACAATTAAAGACACCCGAAGGAGAGGAAGGCCTTCACCAGATGGGGTGATCCAGTAGAAAGAGATCTAATAGGTCTGTGAGTCAACAGATGGTATCCATTTCTCCGGGTAGAGTCATACGGAGGACTCATAGAGGCTGCCTTGGCCTATAACAGACTATAGCGCTAGTGATAGGATTTCAATAGAATTAGCTGCCCTAATTCAACCGAGAGCGGTCGAACCTCACACCAAGTGCCAATAACAGGGGGGAAGAAAAGCCTTCTAATACCCTTCAACATGTGGCAGAAGAAGCTATGGGAAGAAGCTATGTGGCAGATCCATTGTTTCTCAGTATTTGTTATGGGAGAGTTGTTAAACTACATTTAAATTTGTACAGAATTTTAGAAAAAATATCCTCAGTGACAACTAGGAAGGTTTGATATTCTTACTTAAATCGTCAAGTACAAATGTCAGACACTTTCCTCACCTCTTCAAGTTCAATATAAAGAATTTCCCGCCTACGAATTCAATAAGTTCACCTCGGGGTTACTTTGCTCCCAATTTTGTTCATTACGTTATGTTTCCCATTTTGTTCATTACATTATGTTCCCCATTTTGTTCATTATGTTCATTATATTTTGAGTGTTTTTTTAGGATGATTTTTCCAATTTGATTTAAATTCAAATTTCAAAAAAAAATTCAATAACTTTTTATGTACAGTTAGTTAAACTCCAATAAATAATGGTAGATATGGTAGACAATATCACTAAATGTGCATAATATAATAATAAATAATAAATAATAATAATAATAAATAATATCATGAATTACCTCCTATATTTAAATGAATAGAGAACTTAAAATTTTAAGTTATTTTTAATGCATAGCATCAATTTGTTCTACATTGTGGCGTTCATTTTTCTACATTGACATCAGGATATATTAAGAAAAAGGAGAATTTAAAGCTTTGTTTTCATTTACAGTTATTTCAATTTAACTAACTTAAATTTATCTTACTTGTTAGTAAATCAAGGGACTGATGGTAGAGGGACTGACGCTAGGTGCCGCAGGTTACTAGCTCGAGTTTCGGCGGGGCCATGGATGTTTGTAGCAATTCGGAATCCACTTTAAACCATAGGTCTCAGTCTAAGATGGCTGGGTATAAGTAGGGTTGACAACCCTACCCCATAAAAAGAAAATATCTGATGCTTCTGAATCTGTGAGTAGGCAGGGCCATAATCCAGCATGGACTGTAGTGCCAGGGTGTTAATTAGTAAATTAATTATCATAAATATATGCTTTTGATTGCATAGTCAAATGAAGTATTGACACTTAAGTATGAAAAAAGCTTTATTTCCATATATTCTTATCCTAGATTTGTATTATAATTCATTGTTTGCCAATTACAGTTGATGATGTTTACATAGCTAATTTTTCAGTTCCCTTTTTTATATTTAAATAAATTTATTACGTTTAAAGTTATTTCTCGTATTCAAAATAGCTAATAAATATGAGTTTCTCTCATAAAATTAATAATCATAAGGATATTTTTATTTTATTTTTAAATAGTTATATTTGCAACAAGCAATTAAATTATATAAAAATGCCTGATCTTCTAAATATTTTTAATATACAATATATATACATGAATTTCAAATATTATTTCAGATACGAGATTTTTTATCTGGTACAGATGATAAAAATAATTTTATTTAACAAACTTTTCCTATTCAAATTTCTTTCTTAAAATAGTTATAAACGCAATAAAAATTCAAACAACTTCAACCTTTACAAACCATTTAAGGGAGGAAAAAAGCACTCTAAAAATCATATTGAACGCCATGCCATAAAAAAAATAATCAACAGTGACTAGTTGGAAAGTTCATTACCATACATATTACTTGCCTCAATTCAAGTCAAAAAAGGATGCAAAACTCATTGGCAGAGACTTTCTGGCATACCGATTCACAAAAAATTGACTGGAGAGTTGAAAAGAGGGGGTAAAAAGTAAAATAAATAAATAAAATCTCACCCCAAACCAGTGAAGATACTTATCTAAATATATACTGCCAAGAGCTTTCAATTCTCTGCTTGAAATAAGGTACGGGCAGATATCTAGACATGTATAGCCTAGGCGTGAAATCGTATGCCGATTGCTGAAAAAGAGGAAATATCTTTTGGTGCACCCCTCCCACCCTCGCAAAAAGGAAAGACGCAATTCCTCCCCAAATTCCAATTTCAGGCACTTCTTTCAGAATCTCTCCCCCTCCCCTTTTTTTCATTTCCGTATGTATACATACGATGGGATCCCTTTTCTTTCACAGTGTATACTCACTCATATGCACTCAAATAAGTCCCTTATTCATGTGCGGAAAGAAAAAAAAAGATAAGGTATCGTCAGGTGAGATAAATAAGGATTCGAATCGAAGACGGAGGGAAATTTCCGCATCTTGTGTAAGGAAAAAAAATGCCGTTGAGATGAAGGAAAAAAAGTGAATGTTTAACAGGAAAAAGGAACTGGATGTGAAATGGAGGTTGCATCTCTCTAGATCAAAAGAACGCAGATGTAATATGGATAAACAAAAAATGATTTTTGGGAATAAAACCAGTGTTATCAAATTCTCAGTTTGTTCTACATTGTGGCATGTTTTTTTTCTGCATTGCAATCAGGAAGTACCAAGACAGAGCTTAAGCTTAAAGCTTACTTTCCATCAACTTATTTAAATTAAACTTCATCATCTATTCTTTATCTAAACTTCATCATCTTCATAATTTATTCCAAAACCATATTTACTCGTAAGCACAGACAATAAAATTTGAACTAAATTTATAGATTTAAAAAAAATCAATGAATTCTCAGAATTTGCAGTTGGTACTTTCCTGTGTGGTCTGTTAAGAGGAGAATATAATAATAGTAATAAGAAAAATTGAATTTTTCTTCGAGTAGTTGAATTTCTAATTGGGACCTACAGTTGAAGGTAGATTTCGAACCACTAACAAAATATCCGTGCCACTGCCAGGATTCGAACATGAAGCACCAGAGACCAGAGCGCTAGCCCATTGACCATCAAGCCGCCGACTTTCCTCCGGATATTGAGTTTAGAGCAGGGTTGTCTTACATAAGCTAGAATAGGACTGTTAGGGAATAGGACCTAATTAGAAAAATTTTTTAAATTAAAAAATGGTAAAAAGTTGGTTGAAAAATTGGAGAATAGACGCCAAAGTCATAGATTTATTCAAAATCATCTTTACATATAATGTATAAAATTTTTTGCCGTAATCTTAGCATTAAGCTTTAGGAGTCAAGAACAGTATGAAATAAAATCATATAAGCAGTATCAGGCCATCGGAAACGAAATATAAGTATGGCGCTTGTAAGTAAATTATTTCTTTCTTTCTAATGCAGCTGGCAAGCACTTAGTCAGCTTGGTCTTGGATGCCTTAAGGCAAGCGCTGCACAGACGTTACTCATTTTGCATTACTCAGGGGGCGCGTGTAACTTGAAGATAAGCCTCGGACGCGGAGTCACAATGCCCCCGCAACGCTCTACGATCCTATTAGACCGGGACCTACGGTTTAAAGTGGATTCCGAAGCACTACAAACATCCATGGCACCGCCGGGACTCGAACCCGGAACCTGTGGTACCGAGCGCCAGAGCGCTAGCCACTCGGCCATTCAGGCCCTGTAAGTAAATTGTTGTCAGATAAAAAAAAAGCAGTAATAGTAAATCGAGATGAAAATCACAAAAAGTCGGTTGTGTTTTTTCACTTGAGTTTCGAGCTATTATTACTCACTCTGTAGCTCTAAAGTTAAACTGCTATAAGACATAGATGCATGTGATAGAGCATTTTGACTCATTGCCATTAAAGAAAAGGAAACTCTTCATTTTATTGGAATAAGGAAACTCTTCACTTTCCTTATTATTGGTTTATTCAGAAAGTTGCAGAAAGGCGCTCTATAAAAAATTTAAAAAAAAATAAAAATGGGGTTGAAATTGCTCTCTTTTGCGTGTGCTTAAGAATTAATCATGAAAATTATTTATTTGCATTAAAAATTAATTTTAGAAAATTATTGATCTATTGACGATCCTATTACGGATAGACACTACACTACTTTTTTATCCCTATCATTATCATGTTGAATATTTGAAAATAATGATTGCAACAGATGGCCTAGAAGCATTTGAACTATTGCATACTTGTTGTATGTGTTTCTATTGAACTAGAAGTCTGCAATTATTCCTTTTGTAAAGCTGTTATTACTTATTCAGTAGCTCTAAAATTAAATTACACTAAGACATAGATGCATGTGATAGAACATTTTGACCCATTGTCATTAAATAAAGGGAAACTCTTCGTTTTTTCAATGCACTTTTCTTATTATTGGTTTATCCAGAAAGTAGCAGAAAGGCGTTCTTAAAAAAAATTAACAAAAATGGGGTGCTACTTTTTGCGTGTGTTTAAGAATTAATCATCATGATTATTTATTTGCATTAAAAATTAGTTTTAGAAAATTTTAAATTTGTGTATTAGGAAAACATAGAGGGAAATTACCCGGTATAATTATTAAAAAAAAGGGCTTTGATGCGATTTAACTTTTTTTGTAATAACTTTCAGTTGATATTTTAATAAATGTTCTTTTGTTAGATCTCTCTTTTTTATTCAAGAAAAGACCGTAATTTGGAGTTCTTTGTATCGGATGACAACAATCGGAAAGTTTTTATTAAATTTATTATTGTTGAAAGCACTCTTTCGAAAAGGACCTTTAAATCCTCGGTGCTCTTGAGTGGTCATAATTTAAAGCATTAACGACAATTTCTAGTTTTTATTTTCTTCTTTTATATTTATTATTTAAAACTCTTTTGCGAAGTAATACTTGGAAGGAAGGAAGACATTGAAAACTACCCTTTTGTTCGAATAGAAATTTTGCATTTAAAAGTTAAAGCCTTTTTCGTCTCTCTGAAAAGAAAATTATATTCGATGCACGGGGACTTTTCTGATTTGGACACATTCCATATGGCTTTATACCAGACTAATTTTACAACTCAAAAAATGCATTCTTGCGCGATGGGACATGGTTCTTAGAAGCGAAAAAAAAAGAATTTATTTCCATCCCTCCCCCACCCCGAAGAAAATTTTTGAAAAGAAAATAATAATAATAATAAGAAGAAGAATAACAAAGATTCGAAACAGAAAGAGATCCGATAAATTGGCAGCAGCCGAAACAAACGATTCAATGAACAAAATGGCGAATTCCCAATGCATCATGGGACAAAAGACTATTTTTTTTTTAAAAAGAATATCTTCTAGATAAATAAATAAATAAATAAAAGAAGAAGCTAATTATTTCGTTAAAGACGGTAAAATGTTTCTTCAAAAAACTGCAAATGATCCATAATATATTTCTGCTTTCCAAAATCTAATAAAAAAATTATCTTTTCAAGTTTATCCGTTGTAAATCCATTAAGAGTAAAACAAATGCGGAACTTGAAAGCACCTTTAATGGATTAAAATTATTCATTAAAGGACATTTGTAACTTTTTTCTATCATTAAGTAATAATAGCATAAAAGAAATTTAAGTACTACTTTTCAAGGATAATTGCTTATTCATTAATTATATACAGGATTGCTCATATAGAGTTTATACAATACAATATATTTCTTCTTTTCTATTTGATGTATATTTAAAATATATAATTAATAGTCTTTTTTACAGTAAATTGCGTGCATCTATGCATTTCACTGCATACCATTAAATGTTCTTTAATATTCAAACAAGTAAACAAATTCTTTTATTTTTTATATATATTTAAGAATCTATTAATATTCATAATTATCGAATTTAAAACATGATATTTATGATTCATACATTATCATTGATTTACAATAATTGAACTTACATCATTAAACATCATTAAGTCGTTTTAGGGTCCATTTGGCCTGAAGAGTTTTGTTGAAGACTACTAAGCTAGAAATATTTTCAGTATTTTAAAAGACTTTTCCTTAAAAAAAGAAAAATGGTTGCGATCATTTAAGAAGAGGATACAAAATATAAACCATATTGTAACAATCTGAATAACAGATGCAGTTTAGGAGAACTTAGTTTATAAGACATTTGTTACGTATTTTGCATATTCATTGCATTTATACAGAACTGCTCAAATAGATTTCATATAATGAAACATATTTCTCCTTTTCTAACTGATGCATACTTGAAATATAATAAAGATAGTCCTTTTGTACAGTAAATTGTGTGCATCCATGCATTTCATTGCATACCATTAAATGTTCTTTAGTATTCAAACAAGTAAAAAAATTCTTTCAATATTTTTTGTTATATATTTAAAAGTAATCTATTGATATTCATAATTAATGAATTTCAAATATGAGATTAATTATTCAGAAATTATTGTTGGTTTAAAATAATTGATCTTACATCCTTAAACATCATTAAATTATTTTAAAAGCACTTGGCCTAAAGAATTTCTTTGACGTCTACTGACATTTTTGAAGACATTGTGTTATCTTTGGGCATAATTTAATTTTGCATAACTTTTGCTATAACATTAAGCAACCTGATTCACAGAAGAGAGTAGAAATTTATCAATATGTTTGAATAATTAAGAAAAGAATGCAATTAATGATCAATTGTATTGACAAAATGAGAGCATAATGTAATGAACAAAATGGGGAACATAATGTGATGAACAAAATGAGTAACATTATGTAATGAACAAAATGAGGACCATAATGTAATGAACAAAATGGTAAAAAAAAAAAGTAGTGAAAAAAAATTGAGAACATAATATAATGAACAAAAATGGAGAACATAATATAATGAACAAAATGGAGAGCATAATATAATGAACAAAATGGGGAACATAATGTATTGAACAAAATGGGAAACATAATGTAATGAACAAATGGGGAACATAATATAATGAACAAAATGGCGAAATCCCTAATTCACCATGCTAACTTATATAATTAATTTATAATCCAGAGCTAAAACGAAAAGATAAATTTTTAGAAAAAAACATCTACAGGTTTTTGAAATATTCTATGTACATTATTTTATCATTTGGCCAGCCTGTTTTTAGAAGTAAAAAGTTGTAATTTTCATCCAAATCATTTCTGATGTGATAAGCCATGACAACTTAAACCGTCCATAGAATATTTTTTGAAACTCTTTCACGAAAGGCGACCAATCAATGAAATTGTGGTTCGAAATAAAAACGCAAAAGCAAAGTGAAACTAATTAACAAGGGATTTCAATAGAATTATCTGCCCTAATTCGACCGAGAACGGTCGAACTTCACACCAAGTGCCAATAACAGGGGAAAAAAGAAAAGCCTTCTAATACCCTTCAACATGCCAAATTAGACGTCTAAAAGAATATCTTAGTAGAAGATCCTTTGCCGTTTCAGCAGAGTCGGCAGAATCCTTAAACTTCGCAAACTGCTTGAAGGATTAAGGTCCAATAACTGTCACCACCGGAACCGCCGTCCCACGAAACTAAAAATATTCATATTAAGAGATTTTTCCCGCGAAAGAGAAATATTCGAACATTTTGGGAAAGATTTGCTTAGAGTTGCTGAATTTCTATTAGCTTTTCGAGTGGTTTTCGCACTTGGAAAGTTCTTTAATAAACCAGTTTTGAATGTGAAACTGATGCATCATTAGAAGCTGGAGTGAGAGAGAGAGTTAAGAAATTTCATTTGAGGGGGAAGTTTGGAATTCGAGCAGGGGAGTAATGCCCTTTTTAAAAGCTTTCCAGGAATCTCATTTGGATCAACACTGCCAGAAACGAAATGTAATTTGAGAAAACTGGGAAAGTTTTATAAAAATTCGGGAAGTAGCTTCAGAAAATCTATGCGCTATATGTCGATTTTGTACATTTGATTTGTTAAACACGGCAAGAAATATTATTAATTATCAATAGTTCTTGGGGATAAAAGTATTTCTGTTTAACAATATTTATAATATAAGCAGCAATTCGTAAGCTAATAAATACCCTTCAACATGCCAAATTAGGCGTCTAAAAGAATATCTTAGTAGAAGATCCTTTGCCGTTTTATCAGAATCAGCAGAATCCTTAAACTTCGCAAACTGCTTGGAGGAATTAATGTAATGAATAATTTTGTTAATGTAATTAATGATCAATTGTATTGGACAAAATGGGGATCATAATATAATGAACAAAATGGGGAATATAACGTGATGAACCAAATGGGACACATAACGTAAGGAACAAAATGGCGAACCTAACGTAATGAACAAAATTGGCAATATAACGTGATGAACATAATGGGGAAAATAATGTAAGGGACAAAATGGGGAACATAACGTAATGAACAAAATTGGCAATATAACGTGATGAACATAATGGGGAAAATAATGTAAGGGACAAAATGGGGAACATAACGTAATGAACAAAATTGGCAATATAACGTGATGAACATCATGGGGAAAATAATGTAAGGAACAAAATGGGGAACATAACGTAATGAACAATATTGGCAATATAACGTGATGAACATAATGGGGAAAATAATGTAAGGAACAAAATGGGGAACATAACGTAATGAACAAAATTGGCAATATAACGTGAAAAACATAATGGGGAAAATATTGTAAGGGACAAAATGGGGAACATAACGTATGGAACAAAATGGGGAACATAAAGTGATGAACAAAATGGAGAACATAAAGTGATGAAAAAAATGGGGAACATAATGTAAGGAACAAAATGGGGAATATAACGTAAGGAACAAAATGGGGAACACATTATAATGAACAAAATGGCAAATCCCTAATGCACATGGTGAATTAAATAATTAATTTATATACCAGAGCTAAAAAGAAAAAAAAAATTTTTTTAAAAAGACATCAACAAGTTTTTGAAATATTCTATGTATATTATTTTTCAACCTATTGCCTAGCTTTTTTAGAAGTAAAAATTTTTAATTTCCTCCAAATCATTTCTGACGTGATAAGCCATGACAACTTAAACCGTCCATAGAATATTTTTTGAAACTCTTTCATGAAACTCAACCATTCACTGAAATTGAGGTTCGAAATAAAAACGCAAAAGCAAAGTAAAACTAATTAACAAGGGATTTCAATAGAATTAGCCGCCCTAATTCAACCGAGAGCGGTCGAACCTCACACCAAGTGCCAATAACAGGGGAAAAAAGAAAAGCCTTCTAATACCCTTCAACATGCCAAATTAGACGTCTAAAAGAATATCTTAGTAGAAGGTCCTTTGCCGTTTTAGCAGAGTCGGCAGAATCCTTAAACTACGCAAACTGCCTGGAGGATTAAGGTCCAATAACTGTCACCACCGGAACCGCCGTCCCACGAAACTAAAAATATTCCTATTATAAGAGATTTTTCCCGCGAAAAGAGAAATATTCGAACATTTTGGGAAAGATTTGCTTAGAGTTGCTGAATTTCTATTAGCTTTTCGAGTGGTTTTCGCATTTGGAAAGTTCTTTAATAAACCAGTTTTGAATGTGAAACTGATGCATCATTAGAAACTGGAGTGAGAGAGAGAGTTAAGAAATTTCATTTGATGGGGAAGTTTGGAATTCGAGCAGGGGAGGAATGCCCTTTTTAAAAGCTTTCCAGGAATCTCATTTGGATCAACACTGCCAGAAACGAAATGTAATTTGGGAAAACTGGGAAAGTTTTCTGAAAATTCGGGAAGTAGCTTCAGAAATTCTATGTGCTATCTGTCGATTTCGTACATTTGATTTGTTAAACACGGCAAGCAATATTATTAATTATCAATAGTTCTTGGGGATAAAAGTATTTCTGTTTAACAATATTTATAATATAAGCAGCAATTCGTAAGCTAATAAATACCCTTCAACTTGCCAAATTAGGCGTCTAAAAGAATATCTTACTAGAAGATCCTTTGCCGTTTTACAAGAGTCAGCAGAATCCTTAAACTTCGCAAACTGCTTGGAGGATTAAGATCTATGGGACTAAAAATATTCATATTAATTTTGTTAATGTAATTAATGATCAATTGTATTGGACAAAATGGGGATCATAATATAATGAACAAAATGGGGAATATAACGTGATGAACAAAATGGGACACATAACGTAAGGAACAAAATGGCGAACATAACGTAATGAACAAAATTGGCAATATAACGTGATGAACATAAATGGGGAAAATAATGTAAGGGACAAAATGGGGAACATAACGTAATGAACAAAATTGGCAATATAACGTGATGAACATAATGGGGAAAATAATGTAAGGAACAAAATGGCGAACAAAACGTAATGAACAAAATTGGCAATATAACGTGATGAACATAATGGGGAAAATGTAAGGAACAAAATGGGGAACATAACGTAATGAACAAATTGGCAATATAACGTGATGAACATAATGGGGAAAATAATGCAAGAACAAAATGGGGAACATAACGTAATGAACAAAATTGGCAATATAACGTGATGAACATGATGGGGAAAATAATGTAAGGAACAAAATGGGGAACTTAACGTAATGAACAAAATTGCAATATAATGTGATGAACAGAATGGGGAAAATAATGTAAGGAACAAAATGGGGAACATAAAGTAATGAACAAAATTGGCAATATAACGTGAAAAACATAATGGGGAAAATAATGTAAGGCACAAAATGGGGAACATAACGTATGGAACAAAATGGTGAACATAACGTGATGAACAAAATGGGAACATAATGTAAGGTACAAATGGGGAATATAACGTAAGGAACAAAATGGGGAACACATTATAATGAACAAAATGGCAAATCCCTAATGCACATGGTGAATTAAATAATTAATTTATATAGCAGAGCTAAAAAGAAAAAAAAATTTTTTTTTTAAAAAGACATCAACAAGTTTTTGAAATATTCTATGTATATTATTTTTCAACCTATTGCTTAGCTTTTTTAGAAGTAAAAATTTTTAATTTCCTCCAAATCATTTCTGACGTGATAAGCCATGACAACTTAAACCGTCCATAGAATATTTTTTGAAACTCTTTCATGAAACTCAACCATTCACTGAAATTGAGGTTCGAAATAAAAACGCAAAAGCAAAGTAAAACTAATTAACAAGGGATTTCAATAGAATTAGCTGCCCTAATTCAACAGAGAGCGGTCGAACCTCACGCCAAGTGCCAATAACAGGGGGAAAAAGAAAAGCCTTCTAATACCCTTCAACATGCCAAATTAGACGTCTAAAAGAATATCTTTGTAGAAGATCCTTTGCCGTTTTACCAGAGTCGGCAGAGACCTTAAACTTCGCAAACTGCTCGGAGGATTAAGGTCCAATAACTGTCACCATCGGAACCGCCGTCCTACGAAACTAAAAATATTCATATTAAGAGATTTTTCCAGCGAAAAGAGAAATATTCGAACATTTTGGGAAAGATTTGCTTAGAGTTGCTGAATTTCTATTAGCTTTTCGAGTGGTTTTCGCATTTGGAAAGTTCTTTAATAAACCAGTTTTGAATGTGAAACTGATGCATCATTAGAAGCTGGAGTTACGAAATTTCATTTGAGGGGGAAGTTTGGAATTCGAGCAGGGGAGGAATGCCGTTTTTAAAAGCTTTCCAGGAATCTCATTTGGATCAACACTGCCAGAAACGAAATGTAATTTGAGAAACTGGGAAAGTTTTCTGAAAATTCGGAAAGTAGCTTCAGAAAATCTATGTGCTATATGTCGATTTTGTATATTCGATTTGTAAAACACGGCAAACAATATTACTAATTATCAATAGTTCTTGGGGATAAAAGTATTTCTGTTTAACAATATTTATAATATAAACAGCAATTCGTAAGCTAATACCCTTCAACATGCCAAATTAGACGTCTAAAAGAATATCAGTAGAAGATCCTTTGCCGTTTTAGCAGAGTCAGCAGAATCCTTAAACTTCGCAAACTGCTTGTAGGATTAAGGTCCAATAGCTGTCACCACCGGAACCAACGTCGTACGAAACTAAAAATATTCATATTAATTTTGTTAATGTAATTAATGATCAATAGTATTGAACAAAATGGGGAACATAATGTAATGAACAAAATGGGGAATATAACGTGATGAACAAAATGGTTAACACAATATAACGAACAAAATGGTGAATATAACGTGATGAACAAAATGAGGAACATAATATAATGAACAAAATGGTGAACATAATGTGATGAATAAAATTGGAAACATAACGTAATTAACAAAATGAAGTATATAACATAATGAACAAAGTAGGGAACGTAATGAAATGAACAAAATGGGGAACATAATGTAATGAACAAAATGGCGAATTCCTAACGCAGCATGGTGAATTAAATAATTAATTTATAATGAAGAGATAAAACGATAATGATAAATTTTCTTTTAAAAAAGACATCAACAGGTTTTTGAAATGTTCTATGTATATTATTTTTCAACCAATTGCCTAGCTTTTTTAGAAGTACAAAATTTTAATTTCGTCCAAATCATTTCTGACGTGATAAGCCATGACAACTTAAACCGTCCATAGAATATTTTTTGAAACTCTTTCATGAAACCGCAACCATTCACTGAAATTGAAGTTCGAAATAAAAATGCAAAAGCAAAGTAAAACTAATTAACAAGGGATTTCAATAGAATTAGCCGCCCTAATTCAACCGAGAGCGGTCGAACCCCACACCAAGTGCCAATAACAGGGAAAAAAAGAAAAGCCTTCTAATACCCTTCAACATGCCAAATTAGACGTCTAAAAGAATATCTTTGTAGAAGATCCTTTGCCGTTTTAGCAGAGTCGGCAGAATCCTTAAACTTCGCAAACTGCTTGGAGGATTAAGGTCCAATAACTGTCACCACCGGAACCGCCGTCCTACGAAACTAAAAATATTCATATTAAGAGATTTTTCCCGCGAAAAGAGAAATATTCGAACATTTTGGGAAAGATTTGCTTAGAGTTGCTGAATTTCTATTAGCTTTTCGAGTGGTTTTCGCATTTGGAATGTTCTTTAATAAACCAGTTTTGAATGTGAAGCTGATGCATCATTAGAAGCTGGAGTGAGAGAGAGAGTTAAGAAATTTCATTTGATGGGGAAGTTTGGAATTCGAGCAGGGGAGGAATGCCGTTTTTAAAAGCTTTCCAGGAATCTCATTTGGATCAACACTGCCAGAAACGAAATGTAATTTGGGAAAACTGGGAAAGTTTTCTGAAAATTCGGGAAGTAGCTTCAGAAATTCTATGTGCTATATGTCGATTTCGTACATTTGATTTGTTAAACACGACAAGCAATATTATTAATTATCAATAGATCTTGGGGATAAAAGAATTTCTGTTTAACAATATTTATAATATAAGCAGCAATTCGTAAGCTAATAAATACCCTTCAACTTGCCAAATTAGGCGTCTAAAAGAATATCTTAGTAGAAGATCCTTTGCCGTTTTACTAGAGTCAGCAGAATCCTTAAACTTCGCAAACTGCTTGGAGGATTAAGGTTTATGGGACTAAAAATATTCATATTAATTTTGTTAATGTAATTAATGATCAATTGTATTGGACAAAATGGGGATCATAATATAATGAACAAAATGGGGAATATAACGTGATGAACAAAATGGGACACATAACGTAAGGAACAAAATGGCGAACATAACGTAATGAACAAAATTGGCAATATAACGTGATGAACATAAATGGGGAAAATAATGTAAGGGACAAAATGGGGAACATAACGTAATGAACAAAATTGGCAATATAACGTGATGAACATAATGGGGAAAATAATGTAAGGAACGAAATGGGGAACATAACGTAATGAAAAAAATTGGCAATATAACGTGATGAACATAATGGGGAAAATAATGTAAGGAACAAAATGGGGAACATAACGTAATGAACAAAATTGGCAATATAACGTGATAAAGATAATGGGGAAAATAATGTAAGGACAAAATGGGGAACATAACGTAATGAACAAAATTAGCAATATAACGTGATGAACATGATGGGGAAAATAATGTAAGGAACAAAATGGGGAACATAACGTAATGAACAAAATTGGCAATATAACGTGATGAACATAATGGGGAAAATAATGTAAGGAACAAAATGGGGAACATAACGTAATGAACAAAATTGGCAATATAACGTGAAGAACATAATGGGGAAAATAATGTAAGGAACAAAATGGGGAACATAACGTAATGAACAAAATTGGCAATATAACGTGAAAAACATAATGGGGAACATAATGTAAGGAACAAAATGAGGAATATAACGTAAGCAACAAAATGGGGAACACATTATAATGAACAAAATGGCAAATCCCTAATGCACATGGTGAATTAAATAATTAATTTATATAGCAGAGCTAAAAAGAAAACAAAAATATTTTTTAAAAAGACATCAACAAGTTTTTGAAATATTCTATGTATATTATTTTTCAACCTATTGCCTAGCTTTTTTAGAAGTAAAAATTTTTAATTTCCTCCAAATCATTTCTGATGTGATAAGCCATGACAACTTAAACCGTCCATAGAATATTTTTTGAAACTCTTTCCCGAAACGCAACCATTCACTGAAATTGAGGTTCGAAATAAAAACGCAAAAGCAAAGTAAAACTAATTAACAAGAGATTTCATTAGAATTAGCTGCCCTAATTCAACCGAGAGCGGTCGAACCCCACACCAAGTGCCAATAACAGGGGAAAAAAGAAAAGCCTTCTAATACCCTTCAACATGCCAAATTAGACGTCTAAAAGAATATCTTAGTAGAAGATCCTTTGCTGTTTTAGCAGAGTCGGCAGAATCCTTAAACTTCGCAAACTGGCTTGGAGGATTACGGTCCAATAACTGTCACTATCGGAACCCCAGTTACATCAACTAAAAATATCCATATTAATTTTGCTGATGTAATTAATGCCCAATTGTATTGGACAAAATGGGGAACATAATGTAATGAACAAAGTGAGGAACATAATATAATGACCAAAATGAGGAACATAATATAATGAGCAAACTGAGGAACATAATGTAATGAACAAAATGGGAAACATAAAGTTATGAACAAATGGGAAACATAATGTAATGAAAAAAATGGCGAATCTCTAATGCATCATGTTGAACAAAATAATTAATTTATAACGTAAAGTTAAAATAATAAAGATAATTTTTTTAAAAAAGAAACATCAACAGGTTTTTGAAATATTCTATGTACATTATTTTATCATTTGGTCAGCCTTTTTTTAGAAGTAAAAATTTTAATTTTCATCCAAATCATTTCTGACGCGATAAGCCATGACAACTTAAACCGTCCATAGAATATTTTTTGAAACTCTTTCATTAAACTCAACCATTCACTGAAATTGAGGTTCGAAATAAAAACGCAAAAGCAAAGTAAAACTAATTAACAAGAGATTTCATTAGAATTAGCTGCCCTAATTCCAGCGAGAGCGGTCGAACCTCACACCAAGTGCCAATAACAGGGGAAAAAAGAAAAGCCATCTAATACCCTTTAACATGCCAAATTAGACGTCTAAAAGAATATCTTAGTAGAAGATCCTTTGCCGTTTTAGCAGAGTCGGCAGAATCCTTAAACTTCGCAAACTGCTTGGAGGATTAAGTTCCAATAACTGTCACCACCGGAACCGCCGTCCTACGAAACTAAAAATATTCATATTAAGAGATTTTTCCCGCGAAAGAGAAATATTCGAACATTTTGGGAAAGATTTGCTTAGAGTTGCTGAATTTCTATTAGCTTTTCGAGTGGTTTTCGCATTTGGAAAGTTCTTTAATAAACCAGTTTTGAATGTGAAGCTGATGCATCATTTGAAGCTGGAGTGAGAGAGTTAAGAAATTTCATTTGAGGGGGAAGTTTGGAATTCGAGTAGGGGAGGAATGCCCTTTTTAAAAACTTTCCAATAATCTCATTTGGATCAACACTGCCAGAAACGAAATGTAATTTGAGAAAATGGTGAAAGTTTTCTGAAAATTCGGAAAGTAGCTTCAGAAAATCTATGTGGTGTATGCCGATTTTGTATATTTGATTTGTAAAGCACGAGAAAATATTATAATTAATTATATAAACGAAAATTCGTGAGGATAAACTAATTTCTGTTTTAACAATATTTATAATATAAACAGCAACTCGTGGAAAACTTGGAAACATTATAAGTATTTGCAGGAACATTATATATTATTCTAACTTCCACATTCGTGAAGATTTGATTTTGCATGACTGATTAATTCAAATCAACAGTCGATTATAAAGCTTTTACAATGTACTTCTACACATCAATTTTGCTTATTTGATTTGTAAAACACTGAAAAAGATATCATTAATTGTATAAACCAAAGTTCGTTGGTATAAAATTATTTCTGTTTAACAATATTTATAATATAAACAGCTTATAAACAGAATACTTGTACGTACTTGCAAGAACATCATGTATTGTTTCAATTTCCACTTTCATAAAGTTTGATTTTCCAAGACTGATTTATCCAAATCAACAGTCCATTGTTAAGCTTTGACCAGGTACTGTTACACATTAATTTTGTTCATTTGATTTGCGAAGCAATGCAAACAATATTATTATTTATATAAACAATAGTTCGTGGGAATAAAAGAAATTATGTTTAACAGTATTATGTTAAGTATTTTAAAAGACTGTTACCTTAAATAAAGAAAAATGGTTACGATCATTTAAGAAGAGGATACAAAATATAAACCATATTGTAACAATCAGAATAACTGATGCAGTTTAGAACATAGTTTATAAGATATTTGTTACATAATTTGCATATTGCATATATACAGAATTGCTCAAATAGATTTTATACAATAAAATATTTTTCTTCTTTTCTAACTGATGCATATTTGAAATATAATATTAATAGTCCTTTTTTGCAGTAAATTGTGTGCATCCATGCATTTCATTGCATACCATTAAATGTTCTTTAGTATTCAAACAAGTAAAAAAAATCTTTTATTTTTTTATATAAATTTAAGAATCTATTAATATTCATAATTAACTAATTTAAAATATGAGATTTATGCTTCAGAAATTATCATTCGTTCAAGAACATCATTAAATTGTTTTAAGGACATTTGGCCTGAAGAATTTCGTTGAAGACTACTAAGCCTGAAATGTTTTCAGTATTTTACAAGACTTTTTCTATAAAAAAAATAGTTACGATGATTTAAGGAAAGAAACCAAATATATGCTCATATTGTAACAATCTAAATAATTGATGCATTTTAGGAAAAAATTAAATTATAAGACATTTGTTACGTAATTTACATATTGCATATATACAGAATTGCTCAAATAGATTTTATACAATAAAATATTTTTCTTCTTTTCTAACTGATGCATATTTGAAATATAATGTTAATAGTACTTTTTGCAGTAAATTGTGTGCATCCATGCATTTCACTGCATACCATTAAATGTTCTTTAGTATTCAAACAAGTAAAAAAAATCTTTTATTTTTTTATATAAATTTAAGAATCTATTAATATTCATAATTAACTAATTTAAAATATGAGATTTATGCTTCAGAAATTATCATTCGTTCAAGAACATCATTAAATTGTTTTAAGGACATTTGGCCTGAAGAATTTCGTTGAAGACTACTAAGCCTGAAATGTTTTCAGTATTTTACAAGACTTTTTCTATAAAAAAAATAGTTACGATGATTTAAGGAAAGAAACCAAATATATGCTCATATTGTAACAATCTAAATAATTGATGCATTTTAGGAAAAATTAAATTATAAGACATTTGTTACGTAATTTACATATTGCATATATACAGAATTGCTCAAATAGATTTTATACAATAAAATATTTTTCTTCTTTTCTAACTGATGCATATTTGAAATATAATGTTAATAGTACTTTTTGCAGTAAATTGTGTGCATCCATGCATTTCACTGCATACCATTAAATGTTCTTTAGTATTCAAACAAGTAAAAAAATTCTTATATTTTTTTTGTTATATATTTAAAAGTAATCTATTGATATTCATAATTAATGAATTTAAAATATGAGATGAGTGATTCAGAAATTATTGTTGGTTTAAAATAATTGATCTTACATCATTAAACATCATTAAATTGTTTTAACAGCATTTGGCCTGAAGAATTTTGTTAACGTCTACTAAGCCATTTAAGCCGTCTACTAACATTTTTGAATACATTGCTTTATCTTTGTGGACAATTTAATTTTGAATGACTTTTGCTATAACATCAAACAAAGGAGCCTGATTCACAGGTAGAAAATTATCAATATGTTTGAATAGTTTAGAAAACAATGTAATTAATTATAAATTGTATTGGACAAATTGGGAACATAACTTAATGAA